>KN731947.1:0-11566 GCA_000816745.1 Ancylostoma duodenale | reverse complement strand
TGAACTTCGTAGATGTATAGTGCTTCTCAAAAACACGGATTCCGAGAGTGGTGCGGCAGCCGCCCTTCGCTCCTCAAGCACTTCACAAATTAGAGACCTCTATTAGGTACAGATATCACCCGCACCTCAATTCCGATTTGTCCCTCTTGGCCAAGCGTAGCCGTCGAGATCTACTTTGCCAAGTGATGTGCAAATTTCATACCTACCTTTTTGTCCACACCCTCTTTGATGTCTAAACAAATTCTGGGCCCTTTCACTTAG
The DNA here is from genome assembly GCA_000816745.1 of Ancylostoma duodenale. NCBI lineage: Eukaryota > Metazoa > Nematoda > Chromadorea > Rhabditida > Ancylostomatidae > Ancylostoma > Ancylostoma duodenale. The sequence continues at coordinate 11,305 of KN731947.1, read as the reverse complement.
ATTTAATAAGTTTTTAAGTTACGTTTTCCGAACATTTTCTGGCAAACTAAGTCTAGAAGGTCGAATTTAGCCTGGACAAGTCGCAATCCTGCTTCTGGTACGTCGATTTCCAGTACGCACGGACAACTGATAATGCCAGATCATCTCCGTTCTGCGCTTGCCGCCGCAAATCAGCGTATTTCAGTCCTGATTCGGGTCCAACGCGGATCGGGCGCGGCGTTTTCAGTTTTCGCGTTCTCACTGTTTTTCCGCGCCTGTGCTAGATTTCCCAATTCGTTCACCGTTCACTCTTGGGCGGAACACTCTTGCGAGAAGCTGGGAAGGCCTTTGTACTCTTTTAGGTCTGTGTTGCCGGTTTTTCTTACCACTTTTTAGCCGCATAGTTAGGAACTAAATACCTCCACAGCTAAGGAGCTGAAACAGGAAATTAGCATTCCGTCCAGGCGGAGGAGTTCGAGTTAACGCCAGAAATAGGATAGGAATTCAAGAATCAGCTGTGTTGTCCAACAAAAACGAGATTTTGTGAATGATTTAATAGCATTTGCTGTGTGAGCGTTAATAAATAATGCGGTGCACAACCTAGCGACGCGTTCCGTCCTCGAAGAAGACTCCTCCGTCGATCGCACAGTACTTCGGGCAGATACCCTTCTCGCCGGGTTGTCCGTCTTGGCCGGGATGTCCTGGCTGGCCGGGCTCTCCGTCCTGTCCAGGCGCTCCGGGCTCGCCGTCCGGTCCCTTTGGTCCAGGCTCTCCTGGTGCTCCGTCGATTCCGTTGCTGCCTGGCGGTCCAGGAGGTCCTTGGGGCCCGGGGCTTCCTGGCGCTCCAGGTGGTCCGGGCACAACGGGTTCCGACTTTGCTGGCTCTCCTGAAATCTACGACCTTTAATTTCGTTGATGATAGTGTTGAAGATTACTGAAATTTAAGCACTAATGTCCCGGTCATGATCTTGGAAAACATGGAAAATATGAGAAGAAATTCCCTGCGAAAAGCCTACCAGCATACTCCTCTCATTTTCCAGAAAACCTTCCTTAACCATAGCTTTTTCAGTGCCTTTTTCAATGAGCAATAAGAGTGCGCAATTGCTTAGGGTAAACCTATCTTCCACACGGAAAAGGGGAATTGAGCACTACTATGGAATAGGTCTAGATAGGAACGATTGGAGGAACTGACCAGCTTCTCCAGGGGCTCCAGGATTTCCGGGTGGTCCAGGAGGTCCAGGAGGTCCTTTTGGTCCAGGTTCGCCAGGTGGTGCATCCTGTCCTTTTGGTCCAGTTTCGCCAGGAGCTCCATTGTCTCCAGGTGGTCCAGGAGGTCCAGGAGGTCCTTGTGGTCCCTGCGGGCACTCCTTGCACGGAGGTGGGGTCACTGGATCGCAAGGCGCCTGTGGTGGACGTCCTGGGTTTCCTGGCATGCCTGGTGCTCCAGGCTTTCCAGGCTTGCCGGGTTTACCGGGGGAGCCAACGGGTCCCATCGGACCAGGCAGGCAACAGCCGTTGCACTGGTCGTTGAACGAGGCCATTCTGGCGGTCCTGTTGGCACCAGCAGGCAGTTCCTTGATCGAGTACACGCTGGACCACACGTCCTTGGCGGAGCCCTGCAAAATAGCGAATAAGAGTGAGCAGCGGAGAAGCAAGAGAGTTCAGCGAACCTTGCACATGGTGAGCTCGGAGTGCATCTGCGAGCGCACGTGGTGCACGTAGTTGTAGACCATGGGAAGGGTGATGCACACGGATAGGACGGCGACGGCCGAAAAGGTGACGGCCGCGTAGCCGACGAAGCGGTAGGCCTTGATCTTCGAGTCGATATCCATGCTTGACCGACTCTCTCAAAATCCGCCGCAGCTTTTATATGCAGCTGTCGGCCGCCCCGCCTTTCCAGTACTTTTTTCTCTCCACCGGATCGAGATCCGAAAATCGCTATCGCACTCTACTCGCGCCCCGCCGCTGTCGTCGCATCGCTCTGGTTGCGGAATCCGCCGCTGCCGAGTCATTCTCACCACACATGGCAATTACCTAGCGATTGGAGCAAGGGTCAGGAATACGTGAAAGGGGATAAAAACTCGAGAAATAGCAGTGATTAGCTCGCTTAACAAAAATTTCCTTCATGCTCTTACTGCAGACATCTTTTTCACACTGGCTCCATCGATGGGAGAATGCTGCAGGATGCGTTTCGAGGAGATTTCACTAAGTGGCATCTAAGGAAAACGTCAAAATGGGAGGAATCAGATTGCATACACTTCAAAATTTACAGAAAAAGTATAAAAATCAGACCAGTTGACCAACACCATGGTGAGGCTGTAGTTGCAGACAAGGTCACTACAGGCCCTGTCTGAGCTAATAGGCTTTACAAACGTGCTTTAGAAAGGCAACACCATGACGGGTTGTTTTCTTGACCAGCGACTTTTCTGTCTTCACAACTTCTGAAGGCTCTTTGAAAACCATGGAGCAGGCGGACATTTGATCGATGAATCTAAGATAGCATCGGTGGACTACAACATCGAAAAATCATTCAAAAACACTATGTTCTTCAGAAAGATCCGTCATAACTCGGTATGGGGAAGGAAAACAAGCCTTCCTTGGCTACAAAGAAGAGGGAACATTCTCGATTTCTCTTTCATTGCCTCTGATGTCCAACCAACGGAAGAGCTGACGGTGTAACACTCCAGCGTATCAAGGAAGTAAAAAATGTTGCTTACCTGAATAAATTGGGGCTGAATCGCGGCTACCAATGTCTCCTGGACAATCTAAGGACCAATATCAGACCTGTTAAATTTATGGATGTTGCAGGTACATCTGCATGGACTTTGAAACGGTCTTAGTAACACTCTAAGCTTAGAGGTTGCGATCAAGACGAAGGTGTCTGGGTTGTTTTTAGCACCAAAACTGTAGCCGGACACCTCGGGCAACATCGATGTAAATCGTCCATGAACCGAGTTAATCATTAATCTAATCGGCTAATCTGGGCTAGGATCCTTGAACGCATAACCAAACGAAACCAGGCTAACGAACAAACTTTTGTGTCCTCCGTCTCCTGGAACTTCGTAGTGTATACGGTACTCAATCACGCTAACGGTTTGCGGCAGCAAACGTTTATCTTTCCGCAGCGAATCAGTACTATGAAATTCGTCTCCTTTTTTTGGTGTTCGAACGCGGCAGATGATAGTATGATCAAGAGTTTCGTTCTTTCCTTCCATTTTTGCGACAGCTTTGGAGCTCTTCGTCCAGTCTTTCGTGGAGAGCCGATTGACTAAGAATATGTTAACACTCATATCATTGTGGTTTCTCCGTCCTGACTGAGTTCATCTGGTGAAATCTACTACTATTTATCCATGGCCTACAAGTACGCCACTTTTATCATATGGGCTCTGAGGGTTTACAGAAGCCTGGATACTATCCTTAAATGTAAGTTTAAGTGAAGCAGTCCTCAATCTCCCTGTTATGCTTCCTACAATTGTTCCACTAATAAAGGGTAGGCAAAGAAGAGACATCTCTCCTCCGGTGAGAACTTGTCGCTGCTTAGACTTAGCAGATTTCGATTTTCCCGCCGAAATATCTGGATCTGCGGGAAGAATGCAGAAAATTCGTGGATGAAAGCAACGAATGTGCAGGGCGTTCGAGAAATATTATTTCAAAAGTAGTCATAACACTGTTGTCCGGTTTCTACGTGGTTGTTGAGGTCATAAATGGGGTAGAGCTCGGTGTCCTTCACTGCTGCGTAGTAGTTATGAGAGACCGCTAACTTCTTTTCTGGACTCTTTCTGCTAAAACGTCCAGTACAATTTCTTCTGTATAGAAATATACTACACTACGTATTTCTATCGTGATCACAAGATTTTTCATTATTCCTTCACATTTGATGCTTTCAAGAGTCGTAGCATATATTTTGTTCCTTCCTCACCCTTCGCTCCTCTTTTACCCATTCATTGCTGTATTATCCTATTATTGTAGCCAATTTTATCAATATGTTGAGAATAGAACTTGGCCAACTATGCTATTAGATCATTTACCTGTCCGCACAATGGAGCAGACCATACTATGGTGGGCATTACGTGGCTGACCGATGAGATACGGATTGCGGCTAATGGGGTCTAGCGTAGTGAGATGATTTGAGAAAAAATAGCTGGAGGATAAAATCTCAACCCCCTTCCCTATTCTGTTCCAGTTCGGACACCTTTTATGTGCACTAGCCTTACTTTTACTGTACTTCTTTAACCCTGTTTAGATTGCAGCATTAGAACAAAATTAAGGTTCACTCGCTTCCGGGGGCACTAGTCAAGAAAGCATAAATCAAGGGAAAAACATATAGCCAACTCATTCATCTTCATCTTCATTCATCCACATCTCGAAAAGTTAGTGATTAGAAGTAGACTGATCCTTTGACACTTCATCTGCATTAAGATCCGTCGAATCAAAGCGAACTAAGATTGCGAACCAGAATTCGAACATTTCAAACAATGTGAGCGATTCCTAGCATAAACAGTTGTACGAAGAAAAATCGAGCGCAGCCATTTCAAAACTTTCTAACGGGTCTCTCGAGGAGTGGGTTATGCCGCTCTATCTTGACCAAGAAAGGGTGCATTATTGTGGCGTTACAATGAATGCAAAGATGATTGGAGTTTTTTTTTCCATAAAAATCGGGAAGTGACAGTTAAGGAACCCAGAAAACCTGCAGAAGATTTGCAAGAACGTAACTGGCGGATATGACTTTGAGTCGTCTACATATTCACCGTCGATGTTTTAAAAAGCGGTGATACGTTAGAAACTTAGCACTAGGCCATAAATTATGAAGAATAAAATAAGAGTTTCTCCATGTTCGATGTGCAGCCCTGTACAGTTCTGTGACGCAATCGTATTTAACATTGGCCCAGGATTATCATTGCCTTTCAGGTGGTCATCATCAGTGTAGCAGGCGCCTTCCGGAAGGGGAAGAGCTTCCTGCTGAACTTCTTCCTGGAGTATTTGTACTGCTTACAGAAGTCACAGCAGGTGACGTGCACTCCTTCACTCTTCCACAACTGATCGACGTTTATGACCGAAAAGTCTTCCAGAGTGACGTTCCCCTGGAGTGGCTGACCGACGACTGCCAGCTGCACGGGTTCCATTGGCGGGCCGGCGCCAAGAGGGACACGGTGGGTATGTGGATATGGGGCGAGCCGATCATGATTGAGGCAGCTTCTGGAGAGATGTACGCCGTGCTTCTGGTTCAGTGCTTTCGTAGACCTTTCCGCCGTCGACTACCGTAGGAAATGCCACCGTTTGCAGATGGACACTCAGGGCACGTTCGACAACACGACCACATACCAGCAGTGTCTCACCATCTTCGCCCTTTCCACGATCATCAGCTGCGTTCAGGTAGGTCCCCATTTCACAGTAGTCCTTTCCAGCATGAATGTCGCCTTCAGATATACAATGTAGTGGACAACATTCAAGAAGATGCTCTACAACATCTTTCACTGTTTGTAGAGTATGGCAGACTGGCGATGACCGAAGCCCAACAGTTTGGGAAGCCCTTCCAGGTACACCTACAGCCATTCACATAGATAAACGAGAGTATAAGACATTGTCCTTTAAGAGCTTGGTGTTCTGCGTGCGCGATTTCAAGAATCCCGAGGAGTATGGTTACGGTGAGGAGGGAGGGACGAAGTTTCTGCAGCAAGTGTTGATGGTGAGTCCTTTCCCAACCATATATACCACTTTTCCTAAATTTCATTGCTACGTAGTTCACGGTGGGTGCCGGTGCTTCAGCATTGTTCCTATCACTGGTCTAACACATCTGTAGTGCCTTCTCCAGTAAAATGTAGAATTATCGTAAATTTATCAGAGAAAAGAGACAAAATATACTTTCTATGACAGAGTACTTATATAAATATACTTCTAACAGAGTAAGGACCTAAAATTACCAATACAACAATACTACAACGCTAAAGTTGTTTCATATTTGGAGCTTACATGAATCACGCTTTCGGCGACGGTTCGTTGATTATCCATCAACAGCTTAGTGCTTTATTATGTCGTAGAATTGAAACAGTCCCTTTCAAAAACATAAAACCATCCCCAGACTTTTTAGGTGTACCAACAAGTTTCACATAAAGAAGCACCTATGAACCCAAATTTTTGAGGATAAGCATCATTCTCAAAAAAATTCTGCAATTTCTCAACTCTTCCATTTTTTTGCCATTCAAAGACATAAGACCATTTTGCTGATAACAGATAGTAAATAAATATTATACTCTAATATAGTTCTGTCTCTGAGCCTCATTTCTGATCAAGAAGCTCCGTTTACACTTTATTCCGGTTAGCTTTCGACAATTAATGCCTTCGCCAGACCTTAATTTTAAGAGAAAGAGAGTTTTTCGAGGCATCGGACTCTAAGGCACACGAATGAACCACCACCTGTGTTTACTGTCCGTGTTCTCCACCGTAACCTTGCGAGGACGTTGGAGAGAAAGATAATGGAAGCCAGGGAAATAAGAAGGAATGAACCAGAAATAAACACCAAAGAGAAGCTGAAAGAAGTGTTGCGCTTGATCAGCTGATTAGATTGCTTGGCTCACTCGCGTACTGGTCCCAGTAACACCCACTCTATTACCGCCAAAGAGGGGTGAGGTCCCGTTCCTTCCATCTTTGTAGTCAACTCCTCTCGTGCAGTTACAATAACTTTTCTTGTATAGGTTAACGTCACTGTATTGGTACTAGAGTCATCTTCTCTCGTCTCACCACACGTACCGTTGTAAATTTGCTTGTTTGTTTGCCTGCCGATGATGTTGTATTGTATGAAAATTAAGGTCTGACGAAGGCATTAATTGCCGAAAGCTAACCGGAATAAAGTGTAAACGGAGCTCCTCAACAAACCAAGAATAATTAAATATTATACTACTCAAGCAAAGCAAAGACTGTAGATTGTGACACAAGCATTATTGAAGAGCTCTGGACTTGTTAGCCGATTCTCAAAAATTCCTTGATCTGCGTTGGCACTCGCGGAAGTCACGGGACATCATCGCTTTATTTTCATAGCGATATTCTGTTTTGTGCCAGGGCTCCAACACAGCAGGCTCTTAAAGTTCTGAATTTCTTACTTGCTTCGAATTTTCCTTTTTGGTGAGTACCAATGGGTTTGTAGTGAATACGACTGCTTCTAACTGTTTATTGGGTACAGTTAATGTCTTCGTCAATTCACGCCACGAAGGGTTCCCTGACTCAGACTACAGTCACAGACGATGCTGATATTGTCCTCCTCAGTTCACGCCACGAAGGGTTCCCTGAGTTGGACTACAGCCACTGACGACAGTAGAGCAAGACTATCCGAGATCTGAGCATCCAGGGCCTTTTATGCAAAAGGTGTGGGCGGAGTTGCCCTAGATGCTCATATCTTTACAACAGATACCTACTTCAAAGTAATAATCGCCAGGGGTATCTACACAAGTGCTATCATAAGTATGACCTGGCGGTTTACAAGTACGTATCGTAAACAACGATATCTGTCCACGACAGAAAGATAAAATTCCTATACGAAAGTAGACTAACTAAAAAAGGTTGATAGTTATTTGAAGAATAAGTATCGACAGCCTTACATTAGAAACCCGAGCAAGGACTCCAACGCACTGTGTACATAGATGGAATTCTTAGATCTTAAACTGAAGTGGGATCGAAGATGACTGAATGTTCTTGGCCTTGTTAGTTGTCGCAACGTCGCATAAAATGTCAGCTGCAGTATTTCCTGGAAAAATGAATTTATGAATTTCGAAAGTCTAGTTTCGACAGCCATTTATAGCCAAATAGATGGTTTGGGTCAAATTCTTCCTATATCCACAACTTCTTCGTACCTCCTCTGGAAGCTCTGGATAACATAATAGTTAGAGAATCTTTTCTTAATATGCATCTGTTTTTACTAGGTTTTAGGTGAATTTTTATTTGCGGCCTAACGTTTCGACGAAAACATCTTTTTTAAAGGCATATTAAGAAGAATACTTAGGAATGTCCAGGTTCGAGAACCAGAGAACAGGGAGATTATATTATAGTTATAGAGTTTTCCTCATTACATCCAACATCTATTCAGACATCTCCGAACCAACCCGAGGAACTACGCTGCGTTCGAGAGCAGCTCTCGGACTGCTTCGAGCAAATCTCCTGCTACCTGCTCCCACATCCCGGCTACCGGGTCGCCGAGCGACAGTCCTTCAGAGGGCACGTCAAAGGTCCTTCTACATCGTTTCTCTGAGTTCCTAGGTGGCTTTCGATCAAGCTGTCTGCTTACGTGGTTCAGTGATTCCGGCTCAGCATCTGGCCATATTCAGACCTGCGACCGGTGTTCCGCGAGGAGATGAAGAAGATGGTCCCGTCCCTGTTGAATCCACACGCGCTGCAACCAAAGATCATCAACGGGAAACCCGTCACCTGCAGGAAGCTCATGCACTATTTCAAGGTGGGTTCAATTACATGGCTGGCATTGTAACTCCTTCGTTTTTGATGCAGGAAATGGTGTTCACGTGGGATTCGCTTGTATAGATAATGAAATTACCTTTATTACGTTATTACAGTAAGAATAATAATGCAGTAAGTAAATGTACACCTTCCACTATATGAGAGCATTTTAGGAATACGTAAATTCGTTCGACGGGAACACGATGCCGGAGCCGCACAGCATCCTGAACGCCAACGCCAAACTGCTCTGTATTGAGTCGGCAAACGAAGCGAAGGTTGCCTACTGCCGAGGAATGGATAGGGTGAGCCTAAGTACCTTAGTGCGAGGGGGTGGCGGTCAGTTTCACTAGAATCTTTCTTCAGTCCACGATGGGCTCTCGCATGATGCCAGAGAAGCGGTTGCTGGAGGCACACATCAAGCACGGTATTACCGCGCTGAACATCTTTGACAAGTGTCCCAAAATTGGAACTGCTGAGATCAGGAGCAGGGCGTTGGCGAAGCTCCAGGAGGATATCAACGTGAGCTTGATTTTCAGAGTTGGAAGTCTGTTGGTGGTGGTTCCTGTGGATGTATTTTGAGAAAAAAGCAAGAAAAAAAAGAAAGAGCTGGTAAGTCCACGCACGGCAGAACCCAGTGGTCCTGAAGCGCTTGCATACCTCGCAACGCAGGGTCGATCGATAACGAGAACGGTACTGTCACCGAAGTGTGGGAATGTGCACACAGTCAGCGTGCCTCAACGGAAAAGGTGCGACGCCTGTGAGCGGGTCCGGACTACTGGAGTACTGCATGAAAGTTGTGCATTCATTGTTTTGCCCAGTTCAAGTATTAAAATTAGCTATGCGTCACTGGTACAAGAAACTTGCTTCTTGTCCTACAAAGAGCTAGCTGGCTATGGAATCGACATTTCTAAATTTATTTCCACCTTTAGGCAGAACTGGAGCGATATAAGCGATTGAATATGGCGAAAAAGGTGACCGGTTGTGCGTCGGCAATGACGGCCTGTGGCGACAGTGCGCTGCTCGGTGTAGGACTAGGAGCTGCTGCCTCTGGTACTGATCTTGAGATTTTGTAGCGAATCACACCAATGTTCACTGTGGTATATTAAAAAATGGCATAGCCATCGTTTTTCCATGAACTGCACATGGTTTTCTGTTCGTGTTCCTGCACGAAAATCCAGATTTTGAAATGTAGTAAATCACAGCAGAAACATTGTAGAAGATGGTGATTCTCTAAGATTAACCCCTGGGGAGGATTCGATTTACCTGCATATTTTTCCAATGGTGAAAAATACTTTGTATTTCGTTTAATTATGTATCTACCGTCAACTGAGTAATAGTGACACTCAAAATTGCGTGGGTGGTTTCCGCGACTTGTCAATGACAGACTCTTGGCCAGATAGGCTGTGTTTATACTTCATCGAGGAGTGGTGGTGTTGCAGCAATGGCCACCACACATGCGATGCGATATGTAGCGAAGCCGATAAGGTTGTAGACCGAAACAGCTGGAGGGATAAGGACACAGCAGCAAATTCTAGTCCACAACGTCGACGAAATCGTCGCAACTCACCTACTGACAGTTGGCTGACACGTCGTTAGTTCGATACAGCGAGTGATTTTCTAAGCGAGAAAAAAAAACTATAAAGAGCCCGCGACGGGTATCAGCGAGATCGTGTTGCAAGGAAAATCGGCAATTACCAAAACCTGACCACATTATGTTGATGTTTTTATATGGGACCAGCCGCGTATGAACAGTTCGCATGTGTGCCACAGTCGCGCCTCGACGATGTATTATATAAACACAGCCTGAGAGGTACAGTTTGCACTCAATCCCTTTGAAAGATTTGTGGATACAACGCCACAAAAAATCGTTGAGTATAAACTTCGGAATCATTTCTGTAAGAATCTGAAGAACCTGGCGGCCATTCTTGTAACTTTTCAACCCGAACTCGTAGGACCAACCGCTGGTCCATTTGCTTAAAGGGTTATATTGAGCGACGCATTCGGGAAGAGAAACAGACATGAAAGTCAAAGTGAATAGATGCACATTATTGTGCTTTCTTTCCAGCTTTTCTTCGCAGTTGACTAAATAAATTGAACAAATAAATAAATAAATAAATAAATAAATAAATAAAGGGAGAGCCATCATTCCTCACGAGAAGTGTTGAAGTAGTAAGTACCACAGCTGTTTATTCAAGCATCCCTTTTTCCAGGAGCAGTAGCGGCGACAGTGTTGACATTACAAACGGGACTGGTGAGCGCAGGTTCGTTTTCTAAATAGTTTTCAATGGTTTACCTAGTTTAAGGTTATCCTAGAGGCTTAGAGTCGTTCAAGGGCTTTCGAAGTAACGTTAAGCTCTGCATTTCCAGGGATCGTAGCGATACCGATCTCCCTCGCAACTCTGTTCGTGATCTGGGTCTACGTGTTCTCGAAGCCTCACATAGACAACTGCTTAGAAAAAGAGCCTCAATAGCAGCGAGAATCCTTAATGGTTGTGATATACAGAAGTTCTTTCTATACCCACTTTTCTAGAGTTCTAGAAAAGCAGTTCTAGCGCCACATTCACTTTGTTTTTCACTGTTGTTATTCCGGTGCTTCAAATTTTTACTTATGTGCCTTCGTAATAAACATATTTGACTAGTTGGGCTGAGTAAATCTTCTAAAATTAAGCGGGAAGGGGGGTGGGTGGTCCCACAACGTCCCCAGTTGCTGGGAAACAACGACTTCTCTTTGCTTCCTCAACGACAATTACACCGTGTGGTGCGAATGTCAGCTCATGATGTACTCGCTGATGTTTCCATGGTAATTTGTTCCTCACAGTGGATTCCACGTCAACTGGCTACGATTCTGCTGCCCTACAGGAAGTAGGCTTAGAGTGCTTCCTTG
>KN731945.1:0-11568 GCA_000816745.1 Ancylostoma duodenale | reverse complement strand
CTACAAGACCCAATATTAGCTGGCTAGAATCAAATGAAGAAAATTAAGGGCTCTCACATACCTTCAATGATTCCTTTTATGGCTGTAAGAACTTCCTTGACCTCTCGTTTTGCTGTTTGATACAGCACCAGCTGTTGCAGGAGAGGGTGAAGACGATCCAGAACGAATTCTCCCATGCTCTCTACTATCAGCACTTTCGCTCACACATCTCTTGGACGGTCTCGCTTAAATGACACTATGGTAACAATTCTGTATGGTAAAAAAAAGCTCAGAGTTAGCATGAAACTGCAGTAATAAGTATCTCACAAGAAATACTACTAGATTGGACCCTCGGAAAAAAAAACTGCTGGAAGTCGACAACAACACACACAATAACACTCTCCACGAATATCTACATTTGTGTCTTCATCCTAGTGGTGCAATATTTCACCATATTTCGGAAAAAAGTGCCGAGCAATGTACTGCCAGTGCAGCGTTTTCGTGCAATGAGCTGCATAAATGTTAGCATTAAAAAACTAACAGCACAGAACATCTTCAACTTAGCAAACGGCTTTTTGAAGGGTGTAGGCCCAATCTTTCAGTGAATGATAGCGCCAACAAGCACGATGTGGACCACCGCACCGAGCCGTCATGGGTACCTCTAGCGCTTGCCATCCTCTTTCAAAACCAGACACATCGTATAAACAGCGCCGCGATTCCCATCTCCATAGAAGGCAAACCTAAAAACAACCCCACCGCAATCCCATACCCCGTCTCCGAAGTTACACACCTGCGTCACTCTGCAGATTTCGAACCATTCATTGATAACGCGGCAGAGCGACTAAGTCAGGACAATTCCTCTACGCAAACGAGCTACGTCGTTGTCATTCCATCATTTCCTTGCAACGCTACGGAATTCATACAAGGGCTAGACATCTTGGCTACATTCATCGACGATATTTACCGAACGTTCCTTCTATTATACTTCTCAGGTAAAGATATCAATAACAATTACTATTTAGAATATCAACTAATTCGAAACGCCTCAGAACAGAAACGTCGTCGAGGAACTTCTCCCAGTGGAAAATCTGCGCAACGTGCGTGCGTCGAGACCTCTCAGCATTTATTTCTACTCTTTTTTCTACTCGCATTCTATGCATTCTGATAATTTCACAGTTTTACACTAGAAGAACCACTTCAATCCTGCTCGTTAATGAACATTCCCGCGCCGCAATGCCAACCACTGCTCGAAAAGTAGACAAAATTTAGTTTTCATGACGAAACTACGAATTTATTTGTCCATAGCGTAGTTATGAGGAACGACGAGTAATCTTTCACACGATTCTTGAACATTACAAGTTCTACAGCTCGCTCAAGAATGAACGAGGATTCGAAACGTAGGACAGTATGAGCTTTTTTTGTGAACTGCAATAGCCTCAAGATAATATTCTCAACGAGTAGTGGAAGCTGCTGCTAACAGGTAACCTGTCAAGTGAAAAACAAACATTCCATCAAGTCCACATTTATAAAGAAGATTTAAAGAGAAAATGCACAGAAATCAATACATTCTTTTCTGCCCCTCGAACTGAAATGTACTACCTGGAAAGAAATGCACCTAAATGCAAAAGAAAAAGGAAACCTCCTGTAAAATCTGTACAATGGGGAAGGCATTGTCAAACACACATTTTGGTGTGAGCTTTGAAATGACGAGAAATGATCCACAAAAAACAATTAACCAATACTGCACAAACAGAAGGAGCTAGAGACTTCTATAAAATTCTGACAAGAACAAGCAGATGAACAATAATGCATAAAACTTTTCCATCAGCACAGGGATGCTCTTATTATACTATATACAAATACCAAAAAATAAAATAGAACAAAATATCACACGTATCTGAGATTCATAGCAACAAAATAAAGTGCAAATATGCATTGAACAATTATTCAGATTATGAAGATTAACTCGACTAAAAAGCATTCTATCGCTATTAAGGCCCTCAATTATGTTCACTGTTCATAAATGCGGACAACATACCGGTGACACTTTAAAAACGCCCTACTAATCGATTCATCTGCGGGAAGGCGGCGTCCGGCACGATGTCATGGTAATCTGGCGGGCGAAACATTTGACCAACTGACCATTTTAAGATCTCACCGCCTTTCGCTGTGATAGGAGCAGTCTGAAAGTATTCATTGAGTACTGAGTTTGAGCGAATCAGGTCAACCAAAGTGACAAACAAGTGCTCATAACTTTACAACAGAAAGAAATTGTGACTCACCTCATGATAGGAAATTAGATCAAACAGTTGGTCATGGACTACTTGATTTGTGCCGAGAAACTGATATCCTTCAGGTATGCGCTCAACAAGAAAATGCTTGAACGTACCATCACCGACCACATACGATACAGTATATCTTAATTAGCAGGGTCAACAAAGATTGAAGAAAAGTATTTGAAAAATTGACCCACCCCCAGATTCGTTCCGAAACTCGCACGAGGAATGAGCCGGTAGGCTTGTCTTGTAGCAAAATTTCAGCTTGATCCCGTGAAATTATTCCTGTATGCATTAATACGAGAAATGAAAACAGATAAATGCAGTTCAGCTAACTCATCTATAAAGAAAAACATGTAAACGTTCAAATAGAAATAAAACTGAGCGATTGACGAAAAAAGCACTCAGAAAAGAAGGAACCGTCAGGATGGCTTACGTCAAAACAGATATAGAACCATTTCACAAAAACTCAGTACTTGATGATAATGAAATTAATAGCAACGACAACATTAACACTAGATATTTGCAAAAGGTGAAGCTTTTCATCGGTAGTTATAAATCGTTCAAGGAACGAATTGGTAGAATGTATGTGGGTCAAACATTTGGACTTATAGGCTTCGACACTACATCCTGTTTCGATTCTACAAATAAATTATTGACCATTTAAGCACGATTTATTCCTATTTATTCAAATCTTAAATCCACAAAAATGGGCTTTCAAGGTGATCATGAAGATTTGGGAAAGGGGTATGTATGATTATCCTTTCAAAGAAAAAGGAACTCTAGCCATTTGCCATAGGCAATAAATGGAGAGATTTCCGAATGTGACAGAACAACAGATTACTAGGATTAAAAGAAGGAAACAAAGGTTAACAGTAATTACCCACCATGGAACCACGGCGCTGGCATCCTTGTCTTTGGATCCTGTCCGGTGCCACGTGGCCATTCGTCTCTCTTAAACCAATCCACAATTGCAGCACGAGATTTTGGCTTCGGTGGTCTCGGCAAGTTTTTACTTAAATATACAGAAATTTCCAAAAAAAAAAAAAGCAGACGACTAATAGTTAGTAGTTATCCGATAATTTTAAACTCTTGGAGAAAAACTGATGAACTTTTGAAAACAAATAGGAGAGTATGAACTCAGAACGAACAAAACTCACATGGCCTCCCTTAATGACGTTGCTTTCGTGTCTTTCAACGCCGGCAGAATACTGGTTGACGTTCTAATTAGTTGTCGGTGCTGCTCGCGCGCCTTCTGAGCCATTTTACGCATCGCTTCCTCTGCTTCGCGAGCACGTTGATCTGAATGCAACCAAAGTAACTGATATGGAAGATGATTCAAAGTCAATTTGTATATGTACTGACACAGCTATTGACTGGTAATGAATATGACAGCAATTATTGAATCTAATTCCGAAGGACTCAACTACTATGAGAGATAGGAATGGATTTGAATAAAAGTGCAGACCAACATGCCCCTAAAAACAAATTCAGCAACGAGCACAATCAATTTATCACTCACTTTGCTGCTCCCACTCAAGACGTTGTCTCTCCGACTCCGCCTCAGCTTCCCGACGGATACGTTCTCGTTTTTCCTGGAAACGAGAACATTTTTAATAACAAAAACATTCTTTGCCCTAGACAAAAATAAGAAAGCATTTGAGCAAAACCGCGATGGAAAAGCAAGGATTTTCCGGAGAAGAGTGGAAAATGGTTGTTCTGAACAAATACACCTGGTTTACCCAGACGAAAACAACATTGTCGCCTCTCGCACTAACTGGCTTCTTGGTATGATCAAAAATTGTCGATCGAGCACAACAAAACGGCCTCGTTCCACAACACAAAGGCAAAGGATTCTAATCTACCGATGAAGTCATAGCATGGGTATCCATGCACAAACGTGCTCTCTATTCTAATTACTGCAAAGGAACACCTCAGCTCTCAAAACAAACTCGATGAAATTGATAATACTGAGGTGTTCCTGGGGAGAAGTTCCACGAAACAACCGTGGACTCTGAAAAACCTACAGGACTTGTTGGCTTGCTGATGAATCCTGTGGACAAATCTAATAAAGTATGAATAGTCAGCATAGATACTTCCTTAGACTCACCTGGATACTCTGGAAAATCTCAGATTCACGCTTCTGAACGTCTTCAGCTTTTTGCTCTGGTGTAAGTTCACGAGGTGGCCTCATTTTCACTCCTTAAGCACCATAGAATATTGAAACTGCTAACAGATTAAGAAGCCAAAAACATTGTAAAGGAAAGAAAGCGCTATCGCATAGCATGAAAAACATTGCCAGGAGTTATTGGATGCAAAAATCGCAACCGAAAGAACCTCACGAGCTTACAGCGACCGCCGATGGAGCTGACGAATTTGCGGACACGACGGCACACAGCAGCGCAATCAGTCACGCGCTGGAATCCCTATTTTGCGTTGTAGTGCGAACTTATCGTATGAGATTCAGCGCTTTCCTGGTGAAACTTTCAGGAACGACAGAAAAACACTAAATATCGTTACGGCTGGCCATTACAACAGCGCAGGGCAGCTTTTCCAGCACGCGGCGTGTCGTTCTGCTGTTTGTCCTCGAGTCCATAAATTCGTCAGCTTCATCGGCGTTCTTTTTATGTCCATATCCAATAAAACGCACCATTTGCCAGAAGCGTATCCTGCCATGACGTAGTAGGAACAGGCATTGTAACGGGTGCATTCTGACCCTATAACAGCGCATAGCACAAACTCGTAGGAGAATCTACCATCACTTCAGGAACTTCCGACCACCTGCACGACAGCCTTCGATGTGAGATTCGGGGGCCGAGCGGGAATCGGAGGCGGAGGCCCGCGAAGTTCCGCTTTCTGGGGTTGAGGTGTCGTGAAACTTGATACTGTTGTTGATGTTACTGCTATAGGACGAGGAGGAGACGACCCGTTGGTGGGGGCTAGAATTTCAGATATTAGGTAAATTAAGTCGAAAATTCAGGGAATCGATAATTAGCAAAAAATGACACAAACAAATACCATTTCCATTTGGGGCTAGCTCTCTTCTAACAGGTTGGAAGAGCAGGGGATGGGAGGGATCAAAAGAAGCGTCCGAATCGTCATAGATGGAATCCTGAATACGAATTTTGTTTTTTGCAATTCTTACAATGAAATAGAAAGCGATAACAGAAGTGACGTTAATCATAACCGAACATATTTCCAGAACTCGTACACAGGTCTAGTACAGAAAATGTTGCCCTACGAAGACATGCAAACTTCTGGCTCTCCTGAGGAAGCAATACTCGACAAATAATATATCGAAAGTTAATCAGCTATACTGGATCGAAATTAACAAAAATGGAGGGCAAACAGTAAAAGACTGAAACAATGCAGCGTTTTCGAAGAAATGAGCATTTAAAAAGTCCTTACCGAAACTTGACGGCAAGTGCAACTAGGAAGAACTCAAGACTCGTTTTGCAAAGGAATTTAGATTTTGATCATGGGAAACAGAAGATTGAAGGAACAGTGCACCTACCGTAACCCCAACACGCATTTGCCCTAGTTGTGCCTTTAACGCTTCTTCGGGCTCTTTCACATCAGTGTCTGCGTGACCGGTTAACTCTTTCAGTGCACGATTATGTGCTTCTTGTCGAGCCTAGAAAAACTGAACTATGAGTTTCCACTTTCAAAATGACATGCGAAAAAGATACCTCCTCTTCCAAAATCTCCTCAATCGATTTGTCGAGAGGATGGTCGCCCATAACCCAAACCCACACCTCGCCATCAGCTCCAGTTAGCCATCTTGAAAGGCTCGTTGATGTCACTGTTCAACGCCAAAGAAAGCTCTTCTTGAGCAAATGAACATACTTGATTCCCCTTTTGTTCGACTTCTTCTTCGGAGCCCCCTCCCGTTCCAGTCGCTCTTCATTCGCTTGCCATTTTCTTACCTCAAAAATCGATCATTCAAGAATGAATGTCACCCAAAATTGAAGGTGGATGGACCGGTAATGCAAATTGTATGACTCAATTTTTTCATGGTCATAGCCATTCAGAGAGGAAACCGCAAGTCCGACGACGCTTTAGTACATATCAAGTACAAAGTTGAGTGGAGGGCTTTTATAGCCTCAATTTACATATACATATAGTACAGCACTAATGATGATTTCGCAGAAGAAAAACTATTCAACAGTGCCCATCATAAAAGTGTATTGTTAGACAACCAGACAACACCCTCTCATATCAATTCTTAAAAGAGACTAAGAAGTTTTTAAATTCCATCTCTTTTATGAAAAGAATCCCAGTATATTTTGAGTATTTCCCCAGTATTTGAGATACTAGCAGATTTCAACTTCACTGACATGGTGATTCCTGCAGAATACATCGATTCTTACAGAACTGATAAGATCTAATCGAGGCATGTACCAGTTTCGCTTAATTAAGTGTATATCGTTGCAGATCCAAATTATCGGAAAAATAAGACATACAGTCAATGCTATAGTTACATATGGCAAGAAGCCATCACATGCCTAATAGTCAGCCTGAATACTCAGATAAATCTTTATCTCTAATCCAAGGTTTTCCCGACTTTGTTTCACATAGAAGGTATATTTTTGGAATGAGTGTGGCGAAAATGTACACAATCTGCAGGTATCTCAAGCTCGAAAAATGAAGTGAGAAACTGTCTTTATTGAAGCGTTCACACGAACAGGAACATATATTACTTCATAACGTTGAACTTCATAAATTACAAAAAAGTAACAAGTCACAGCAAGCAGATTCTGAACTTACTAGAAGCCCAACCAGATTATTTTAACTCGGCAGCCTTTAATCTCTTTTTCACGAGCAATTAGAATCAATAATGGCGCTGCACAAATTTGTAATCCTTACTTGAAAATGAAGTAATTATTTTCGGTATGTAACTTTGAACAAAGCTAGGCTTATTACATAAACTCGTAGAAGGATCTGGCTTTGCGACTGTGAGAAAGTGACTAAGTCAAGTTACCCTGCTCACCCTGAGCTTCTTTACCATGGATGGTTTCAACTAATCTTAACAAGCTAAGAAAAGAACACGAGCATAATGAAAGGCATTAATGAGGAAAAAAGACGGAACTCCAACAACAAATGAAAGACGTACCTGCTCAGCTCGCATTTGACAGAACAATAACTGCTTCTGTGCATCATCTAACGCATCGAGAAGTTCCTTATCAACATGACCCTTGAATGAAAACTTATTATGAGAAGATCACTGATAAAAGCAAAGTCCTGGTAAATATAAGACTCACCGTACTCAAAATTTCCGATAGTATACTCATTTTTACAGGATTACACTAGCAAATGGGCACTGGCCCTACAGCTCCGATTCGCGGCTGAGTCAACCAAATATGGCAAACGGAAAGGTATGACTCTGAAAAGGGTAAGCAAAAAGGATGAAATTTGGAAATAAATGTTCTATTCTTAGAAAGAAAAGCGCGTCAAACATATAATTGGAATCGAAAACCATTGATAGTGGTGTAGCATTACAATAAACGCACGCTGAGATGTACTAATACAAAAACGATGGTACAAAGGAAATGAGCAATGACTGTTCAATGGAACAACTGTGCGCAAACAGCACGTATTACCCGTGAACACGTCGGAATAACACAATTGTGTAATTGCACTACTACACTATTACCCAATAAAACAAAACATTTTCAGAGGAGGAAGGCGAGTTAGCACGTAAACAAATAATATTTTGACTAGCACATACTCGCTGCATTTATCTCAAGATGTATAGACACAAGAAAAGGTTGGACGGCAGAATTTTCAAACATATATGCTGTTTTCATCGCAGTTAAAACCCCCCTAAAAAGCCCACATATAACCACCGAAGGACGACAGAACGGATCACGCGGGAATTAAAAAACTAGCCATTTGAAATTATGAGCAGAACGATAGTTATTAATTAGATGACTGAATACTAAATTCAAAAAACATGTCAGACAAGCAGAAGCCGAATCAGCAGGTTTAGAAATCCTCCATTTTTAATTTACTGTTTCAGCACTGGAACAGCCGAGAACACTTCATGTCTTATGTTGCTCTAATATCTCTCCGGAAATGTTTACGAATCGATAATTGCACTATGAAATGAATTATAGTGTAACTACCAAAATAATGTAACTACCAAATTATAGTGTACTACCATAAAATAACAGAAGAATTCAGACTTGTGCGAAAGTCTTACTAACAAAGGCAGGATGCCGTAATAACAATGCAAGCAGCGATGAAGTTTTCGCAGAAGAAGTCGATAATGCTCGCACTGATGATGAAAAGGCATATTGATGGACAGAAGCACAAGCAGAAACGGCCGAGCCGAACATCTCATAAAAGTTCTTGATGGAACGAAACAAGCTTGTTCGAATGCATTTGGATCAAAATCTGATTCAGAACATGATGTGATAACCAAAATTCTAATGGAGGCTCACTCTTGTCTCTTTCGACCAGCCTGAGTCTAACAACCTATCATCGATGTCCACAAGCTGGCAACAGCTGCTCGCGAGGAACGCGGCGAGATTCGACAAACGGGCGCCGGGCATCCACCAGCCAATTCCGTTGAATGCGGCCAGATTCCGGAAGCGATTCCGCTCGGGATCCCATAACAGGATATTCATGCCATCGTCACGCAGCAAAAGAGCTGCTATATTTTATCCTCCCACCACGCTTTTTGTTCTCAATGAATAGAATGATGTCAAAGACAACTATTCGAAGAAAAGGAAGGAAATGGACAGTCACAATAAGGAAATTGCTTGAATATGCACCTTAGCTTTGGCCGTAACCCCTTCTGCCTTCATTGAGCTCTTCTATGGGATGAAAGGTGAAGAAGACTGGAGAGAGTTCGAAAACTATCGTGCTCTGATTTAAACCCGCCTTCACGTACAAAATGCATTTCAAATAGGCGGAACTCTTCTCGCCTACAAAGCTAAACATCACAGTTTAACATTTTTTCCGACGAATGAAGACCTAATGTTTCTCAGAACAGAAAAAATAAAGGAAAGCCGCCACACGCGTTACGAAACTTTCTCCGCAAGTGCAGCCAGAAAGTCGTATTATTCCAGCGCAGATACTCTGTATTGAAGAAATGAATGAGAAGATTTGTTCCCTTCAATGAAGAATCATGATTGGGTAATAAGGTGAAGAAAGCAATGTTGCAGATAAGCCTGCCACTGGTATAAATCTCACTTTTCTGGAATTGATTTTCTCATGCACATTACGCGCCTTATACCTGAACAGTACTTGGGGCCGTTAATAGCGAAAACATTGACTTGACGTCAGCACTCATGGAAATTTTCGTTTTAATGCATAACTAGCTCTCGTTACTTTCCCATAACTTTTTAGTAGCATAATTTCATTAACAATCTGTAAATGAAGAAAAAAGGCAGCTAAATGACAAACTTGCGCGTGTACATGCCTTACCTAACAGCTATGTACTTTTGCACACAAGATTTCAAATGAATGGTGTCGTGATTTCCATGAATTTCAGTTGCTAATCTACTTTGCATGAAAAACACGGGCTTACTTCGTAAACCTCTCAAAATGCTAATATATGCATAGGCTTGAAGTTCACAAACTTCAATAAATGTCGAGCAAGCACTAATTTTTGATGGCAATTTAAAATGTAGAACTTTCTAGCAATCAGTACCCGCTATATTCGGCACAAGATGAATCCTCACATCTGTGTAGCAACATGCCAGCCAACTACCGAAACACAAGTATATATAAGAAGTGAGGCAGCTGGCACCATTGTGGTGTGGTTGTGCGTGATAAATGTAAGAAGAGCAAGAATTGTGCAAAGTCTTGGAAAAAAAATTAAGCTGTTGTTTGGGCTTACCTTCACTGACGTCACAGAAGAAGGCAGCAATGAAGTGAAGATGGACCCTCGATAGTCATCAAAACACCTGATATCAGCAGCGGCCCCTTTCGGAATGCGGGACCTCAAGGCTTCTTCCACCCACTGAAATGCGAAACACATCAATACCAATTATTCATTAGGAAACGACATTTCGATGGTAACGAGCATTTATATGACAATTACAGAGCGACTCAAACACAAAACGAGGTATAAGACGGGCAGCTGAGACACTAATTACTCTCCCACAGAGTACGAGGAACAGATAAAGGCTTTATAGTGCATCTAGTTCTAAATAAGCGGATGTTTGCTGGAGAAGACATCGTTCCCGCAATGAAATTTCTAGCACAACAAACATATAATTGACTAGCGAAAACAACGCTTTTCTATAAGTAACCGATGAGTAGAACAACATTAAAGAAAATTGAGTTCATCTCTAATTGTATGGCGATACTGGTTCGTCAAAGCCCGATTCCTGACCGCTTCCTCCAATATAAATCAATAAGAGCTGCGATCTAATGTGTATTCACTCAAAAAAAAAAAGAGGAATCCTTTGTATGAAGAGAAAGAAACCCATTTTAAACTCGACAAAAAAATTGCTTTGAACTACAAGACAGGAATGCAATGCAAAAAAGCCCATACCACATGGAACTATGCTCATTGATGTTTTTAACCCAACTTTACTTACATAAGACCACTAATACAAACCACAACCTGTTATTTGCAGACGCAATACAGGAAAACATTCTAATATGAAGATATTCTGCACAACTAGGTATAGAAAATTGAATCAGAAAAGGATAATAAAAAAGAACTATTGGAAAGAAAAACACAGTAATTCTTTCTAGGATAGAAATGTCCTATGACAATAATTCTCCCTTCAAAAAAAAAAAACGAATAAAAAGTAAAATTGCAGCCTTTGCCCTATCCCTTCGAAGTAAAATGCCCACAAAGAAAGCATATATACGTGGGTACACAAACTTCCCTTTGTTCAATTCGTCCGTGAATTTTAACAGGTTCTTCCACGCGACTGTCATGAGCGCTTATGGAACTGACCGCGCTTATTTAGGCCGCCGAGGAGGGCGCCAAAAAAGACAGACTTATTTCAGAGATGAAAATTTCCGTCAGTGTTGCGTTTAACAGCTCACAGCCGTGGCCAAATGAAGAAAGCGATCGAACTAGCTGAACAATGTGTTTCGACCATCAGGCAAGCTCTAAGCAAATGCAAAAACCACGTTCAATGAAAAGTTGTGGAATCCACGCTCCCTCACTAATCTTTCCCTTGTTGAAGGGATCGACTGCAGAAATGTGAAATTCATGTATTATAGAATATATACATGTACGCAGACGATACGAAGACTACTGCTGGAATTGGCTTCCTATGGATCGCTTCTGCTCTATCAATCACGTATGCCGCAGGGAAGGAGCAGGCCCCGGCACGAAGTCTTC
>KN731937.1:0-11210 GCA_000816745.1 Ancylostoma duodenale | reverse complement strand
TAACACTTCATCTTGACTATAGAGTATGTTCCAACAAGTTTAGTGGATTCAAAAGCTGCAGTAGAAAAGACAAATCTTATGTTGCTCGAGACTGGATACAAATTTCTGTCCCATGGTGTCATTTGTTTACATTATTATACATGAAGATTAACACCCTATTTGCCGAAAATGGAAGGTATTTAGCGCGTAATGCACCATGATACGCAGCGCTTCACGGCGGGAATTTCGAATGCGCTGAAAGAGTCCCCTTAATTCGGCCTGAAGAGTGATTTGCAGTTGACTGCTGGGTTACAATCAACGCCGTCTCACAATGGGGGAAGCCCCATGCCACTCGTTAATCCACGTTGGTAAGTGTTAACCGTTACAGGATTTGTGCTAACGCGTATCAACGTGGGCTATAGTGATGTGGCTCTGCTCCTGCTGTGAGATGTGAAATAACGATTGCCGTTTCCGGTGTAGTAGGTGTTACGCATTTCAATTCTGGCCGTGGCGGACATTTCGAAACCGAGTCGAATCTTTGTCCTAAACGGGATTGTGACGAGGACCAGGGTAGGAGTCCAAGAAATGTTAACCATGCAAACCAACGATGATTGAAGTGATTGATCATTCTACAGACTATGTAACGCTAGGAGAAGCAGGGTGTGAAAGTTGATTTGTTAATCTTGCTTCGTTTGATTATAGTCTGTTTCAGAAGGGATGATAGTTGAGTGTTTACGCCTAATGCCTGCTTTTTTTGCCAGTCTCTCAAACTACCGCGCACTTTCTCCTACTCTCTCTCTCTTGCTCTAATCCCCCTCCAACTACCATCGCTGGGGAAACACTATGCGTTTGCGGATCCTAACCTAGATTGGACTAATTTGATATAGATTGGATTTGGAAAGCTCGATGTTTCACTTGTCGTCAAAAGAATTTCGAAATCCCAGATGTCCCCGGGATTCTAACACCATTCAGCTGTTTTAACCCTTCTACAGCAACGTTTTTCTACAGAAGAACAATCAGTAGGTGAATTCCTCCCTCAGCAATATCTCAACCAAAAATCGAAAAGTAGTCATATGACAAAAATTGCACACCTTGGCACTGACCTGCACGGGTGTCGAGGCGGATTGTTGCGGTTGGTGTGAACCAACCCACTGTTGATCAGCCGGATGCAGCGGTTGCAGATTGTGTCCCTCAACTATCGAGGGAGGCTTCTGAAAGAGCTCTTCTTCAACAGCAACAGCGGCGGCAGCAGCGGCGGCGTCAGAAGCACCACGGCGGCAGTTCACGGTGGCCATCTTCACGCAAGCGAGCGAACGAGCTCGACCTCACCGACAGCTCAACACCTGGGGTACTGCTGAGCTGGCTTCCAGCAAGTACCACCACGTATGTATACGTACGTACAGCGTTTCAAGCACAATCACACGCACACCACCACGACGACGAGCAACTGTGAAGAAACACTCAAACTGACCTCCATGTGAAGCGGCGAAGAGCGTCGCGCAGTGATGACGTGCGCGGCGTCGTGACGACGTGTGCGGCCCGCGCGCGCGGCCCAGACGCGTCGCGTGCGGAGCCGCCGCCGCGGGGCCACCCACCGCGCCGGCCCCCGTCCGAACACGTTCAAACGCTGTAGACGCGTTCACACAGGTCTCAGACATAGCTCTCGACTTGTTCAATGTTTATCGGCTTGTTTACTTCACAGTTTACAGTTTTGTTTACAGATTTCGTTCTACAATTTCCTATAGAAATTCTCTATACACACAATCCAATCACTGTACACACTGACTCTTATTCACTCGGGGCGTTAGATTACTCGTACTTTTTGCCATGGTTACAAGTACAGGGTCAGAAGTATCAGTCAAAAATGGCACTAAAAGGCTACAACAGGGATTCATGCATTACAACATACTACAAGAACATCAATCTCTACTTACTAAATACTATAAAATAGCCATTAATGAAGTTCCTAAGCGGACCATGCCGCACAGAAATGGTCGAACTCAAGTCATTGGCATGACAATGGCATCTCTTTTGAAAGAATTACATATCCTGTGAGTAGATTAAAACGAGGCGGAACAAATTCGTTGGGAATCTAAGAAATCCAGAATTTCCTAAATCCTAGACTACAATCTTTGAAAGGGTTCTCATTGTGTGGGTCGATAATGCAACGGGTGTTCTGAGGAGATCATTGGTAATGACGGCGAATGCAGGTTCACTCTGACTGGGAACCGTTTCCCGGCAATATCCAACTCGTAGGTGCCACGATTTAGAAAATCAGCCGAAATTCCGAACTCTTTGTTCACCACATATGCTGTGCACACCTAAAATAAACCAGTAAGTCATTATTCGTAAAAATAGAAGAAGTATCCACGAAAAACTTACTTGGCATCCCAGAGTAAATCCATATGCTGCTGTAGTTGTGCAACCAACGGGTTTCCCATCTCTGAAATGTATCCTTTGAGTGGTGAGGATTAAATGCTAAGAGAAACTGTTATAGCTGTATTTAGAAGTTGTATAAACAATTTACAAGAATATCGAATCTCTGGTGAGACATAACTGCCATCCGCTATAGGAGGGTAATTTTCTTGTAATAAAACATGGCACCTAAAATGATATTTTTTGGAAACTACGAAAAGAAGGAGAAAGTGAAAGATTCGAACTCTCAATATTGTGGTGTCGTTTTCCATACCGGTAATTTCCAAAGTTAGATTAAGTTTTGAAGTGTTATGTTAAGTGTATAAGTAAGGAAGTAAATAAGTAAAGCTGAAAGAATGATTCTCCATGCAACGCTCTCCTCAATAGACAAGAATTTTGAAGATGTTTTATGTCGTTGCATCTACCTTCCCATACTATCAGGCAGGAAAAATTTCTTCGCTGCCACCCCGACAGGTAATATGTAGAAGTACAGCTGCTAAACATAATGACAGCTTCCAGCAGTAAGAATGACAAGATTAATGAATCCTGTGTTATATGTAACAGGAGAAAGATGGATGGATTAATAAAAAAAACTTCCAGAATATGGACATCGACTAATCCAATTTTAGGTTAGCTTAGAGCAGCATTCACCACATAATAGATACGATATGTGATGGATCTAGATTTTTTAAAGTCCACAGTACTTCTCCAGAACTAATTAGTAAGTGGGGTCCGTTTTCGTTTCACGTGTCTAGGACTTCTCCATCCATTCTAATTGACCACATCTTCAAAACAAAAATCCATTCTAATTCAAATGCTGATGTTCATCAAATTTATTGAGTTAGCCCGTCCAGAATTTAATGCCGCAAAATACACATTCCTGGAGTAAGAGCAGCAAAATCCGCTCATGTGAGCATCAAGCACCGTACTAATTAGGCACATTCATTGAAAATAAAGGTTATGAAGTGTCAAAAACCACATAAATGCAATGCAGCTACTTTATTCGTTCACTTCCACATAGGTAAACTACTTCGATGCGCGTGCCATAGAGTCTTAAAAGAGAAACGAATCCAATTTAGCCCATTTTACATGCTCTGATGTTGCTTCTTTTTAAAAAATAGTAGTGTTTAATCACCTGAACAACGTTTCTCCTCCCTGCGGCCATGGATCCGTGTCCTTGTCATGGTTATCCACGAGCAGTTGAACAAATCGTTTCGACACGCCACGCTCGAGTTGTCTCACCAGTGCGGGTTTCCCAATGAAGTCCTTCTGAAAAAAAAAACATGAAATAACCTCATGAAGGCATTCAAACTCATTCTGACTATACGGCTTGCTTGTGAGACACACTCTTAGTAGTCAGAACAAGTTCAGTATCACATCTATAGGAAGAGATCTAAAAGCACACTATGAAAGCAGGCTCATCTAAGACACATTCGATTAAATCTAGCTGTAAATAGAAAACGCCAGATCGGGATGTGATAGATGTGCAAGAACAGCTGATTAATCGAACGTACTGTGAAGTCAACTCGGAAAGCATGTCGCAACGCTTCATACTCGTCCGGCTGCAATTGATCATATAGATATTGATTCAATAGATAGAATAGTACACGGGAAAGAGGAACATTGCTGACGATGCTGCTCATGACCGCTCGAGTAAACTTCACATCCAACGCCTTTGGCACCGGTTCGTCGGTATTCATGCAGAAAAGTGCAAAGCTCTACTCTGATGTTTTAACGCACGGCTACTCACGACACACCAACAAGTGGACATATCATGCCAAACTACTTCTTTGTACTTGCACTTACTGCTATCACTTCACAAGTAGACTTGGAATGTGCCAGTAGTTGTACAATTTGTTTAGGGAACGTCGCAAAACTGCGATCGAAGCATCTGTCCTCAATCTAGAGGTCTCAAAATCGGATTTTTAGCACTTCTCGCGGGAATCTTGTATCATTCACACCGTTCTGATCAGAGTCGCCCGACTATTGTAACTGTATAGGGATCTCGAAGATGATTCCAAGGTGAGAATCTATTTCTAATTGGGAACCGGGTGGAGAAGCTGCACAAGACCTATTGTAAGGAACGAAGTCCTTGAACTCTCACACGATTGTGCCACACGTATGACATTGTCTTGTATTGTCTGTTTCACTAATCTTGCATACTGGACGAGCTCCAAGATCAAATAAGTCTCGCCACTTCGTCAAAATCTTTATCATGTTGGACGTGAGCCAAATATTGCCACGTGGCGGGACTTACCTCATCTTGGATTTTGTCCAATGTGCAAGATTAGTGGAACAGACAGTATGCAAAATAAGTACTGAAGGGAGGATCCTCGAGGAAGTTGTAACAACCAAAACTGAGTACAAAGCAAATGTCCGGAATTGAAAACATATGCAAGAAGAGGCAGACACAAGCACAACGTTTAAAATTATAGTGGGGTGCACAGTAAGAGAACAACTGGCGGAGCCGCTGTTGCGTGATTGGAGGAGGTGTGTAAATGAACCAATCGTAAAACAGTAGCACCGCCTCTGTTCATCACCTCGACGCACACCCACTTTTTAAACCAAGAAGCAAATATTCAAGTACTGGTTGTACAAGCTTGCCAGCTTGCCAGCAAGATATTAATTACATATAAGGACTGAAGCGTTTCAGCTAGTAGTCTCATGGGAGTGAGAACAGCGTTGAAGCATAGGGTTGTAGCAGTTATTAAAAAGGATTTCCAGGTCAATGACTATATATGTACACTAATTGAAACCCCTGTTTTAGGAGAATTTCTTAAAGTTACCAGTTCGAAAATTCAAACTAGCCATTGTTTTCGTCATTCTTACTACAGTCATAAAAGCATTTTTGTTCATTTCCTGTACGTCATAGAACCAAAGTAACTCAACCGTGCGATAAAAATACAGAGCTTGAACTGTTACTGCTAGGGCCATGGCGTAAGAAATGCGCACCCGATGTGACATACCTTGAAGTCGACGCGGAACGATCTGCCACACTCGACAGGTGTGACAGTGGCGTCGATGTCCTGACCCCAGTAGACGTAGAACTTCTCAATACGCAGTTGCCGCAAAGTGTAGTAGCCCGCGTGGAGCAAGCTGTACTCACGCCCCGCTTCAACAATTCGCTCGTAGACATTTTGGGCGACCTGAGCACGAATATTTCAAAGAAGAAGTACACCCAGAAAATGAGTCACAAACCTCGTTCGGGATATAGATCACCCAGCCAAGTTCTCCACAATGAGTGACACTGATAGCTCGTATACCAGTAGCCATACCTATGTTAATTTCCTGGAATAGAAGAATTTCGCTTAGATATGACCCAGTCGGACGGATTACATACCTGACATCGGAACGTAGGGAAATCCGTGGTGCTCATGGACATCTCGGTTACATCTGCCATCAGGTACCGGGAAGACGGGCCAACAACGTCTAGAGCCGTGTACATGCCTGTCACATCCTAAAAAAACCCTCATTTTGTAAGAAAAGTGGTTAAAATGTAAAAATAATTCTGTGAAACTCTACTTTCGTCAACAGTAATTCTTTTATCCATTATGCGGACTTTTTTCCAGAAAAGCTAACCCTAGGATTGCAGGAAGAGGTTAAAACCGAGTCAATAGAGTATCTAGCTCGGGGATAACGATAAGATGTGAGCGCAAGCATGAGAGCACGGTATTTAATTTCAGCACTTAATGTCACAAATTTTATGGGAGGTAAGAGAAAAATGCACAAAATAATTATTCCAGTAACGGAAGAACAAGTAATACCTGGATGTGAACAGTAGCATTCATCTTCTTCGCCCAATACTTCATCCAAGTCATGCAGCGCTCTTGTTGTATCGTTGGAGCAACCATGAAGTAGCTGAAATGAGCTCATTCTGTGGAAAATATACAAAACGGGGTTGCAAGAAGCCCTCAGCACTCACCTCGTCTCTGACAGCCGACTCAGCGTACAATCCGTGACGTAACCGCCCCTCTCATGTTGCATACCAGTATAAACCGTTGTGCCAATTGGTCTATCGATATTCGCTGAGCACAAGTACTGCAGAAATCGCACAACATCAGGTCCCATAATATCAAATTTGGTGAAACTGCTCATGTCGACGAGTCCAACTCGTTCACGGCAAGCTTCGTACTCAGCAGCCACGCTAAAACCACTATAATCTTAGCGTCATCAGACCGACTCATGGCTACAAAAGTAAGGGCACGTACCTGTCAAACCAAATGGGTCGTCCTACGAGAGCATCCTGCCCTCGGAACAGCGCGTTGCGTTCCGGCTTGGGATTTTGCTCGAACCAAAGCGGACGTTCATACCTAGAAAGCTAAGAACTTCCCATTTTCTGTATGTCATCAAGATTACTATAAACAGTTAGAGAGCATGGCAGAATGACAAGGTGCATACAATTTTGCAGGAATAAAGGAACCTATCCGGTGCCGGTCAACCACTTTTGTATCACAAAATGTCGCCCATCCAGGCTGCCGCGCCGCATCACCTACGCTGCGCGGCAGACCAACTGGACCCTGTTACTGTTGGGTGTGTTTTCCACCGTTTCCTTTGTGTCCTTGCTTTTATTCGAGATGCTTGGATGAAAACATGAACAAAACATCAATACCAGCAGAGCTCGTCAACCACAGCACCCAGCTGGTTTGTCGCATCGCGCAGATGGTGCGGCGCGGCAGATCAGATGTATTCTGTGATGCAAGATTCATTCACGGGAGCTGTAATTAAAGTTGCTACGAGTCGTTAGGATTTTCTTCTCGCAACCGTCAGTGATAGCAAAAAAAAAACCAGGAGAGGCATTAGGAAACAAACAAAAGTACGACTATACCCACGCCAAAGCCATCCTAGCAATAAACAAAGTCCTACTGGCAGTACTTGCAAAGAAACTACAAAAACACACCCCATGATTTCTCCAAACATGGCTCCAGCATCTCGGAGTTGATGGTAAATTGGAGACATCCGAAGATTTCGAGCAGAATGGAACTGATGGGAGTTGTACATGTTGCTATATGTCATTGCTGAAGAAAAAACAGATAAGACATTAATCAAAGTAATGACGTCACACTCTAGTAAATCACCTGCAATCTCCGGGACTCGCTCCATGAGATATTGCGAATTCGCATGCAGTTCCAGAAATCGACCAACATCCAGGTGCGCCACGTCAATTTCCGGAATCCCATCACAAATCCAGTTAGCAAGCAACTCTCCGAGGCCTCCAGCTAGTGAAAGTCCTTGGCCGTTCAGCCCGTTCAGTACGTAGTATCCGCGTGCCTAAAGCATTGCAGGTGAGGAGAAGGTCAAATTTCCGGAAGTACGGTTTACCCAAAAAAATAATTGCAAGTAATCATGGAGGCAATCTTTATCCGCGCAAAATGTCCGAAAAAATGTAAAAAAAAATCAAACTAATCATACTGATACAAACATACCTGGCTGCTTTCGCCAACTGTCGGAGCCTTATCCGGAGTATAAGCTTCCATGCCACATATCAGATCACCGTGGTCAATTTCACCAAGCATCGGACACCTGTGCAGTAGTTTCTCTAGTGAAGACCCTGCAAACATTTTAATTCAACTTCGACCAACCTCAAAACCACAAAATGGGTAGAAATTATCTACCAAACAAATCCCAATCTGGTTCCGGATGCGTCCAAACACCTTGAGAAGCGTTCTGGCGAGCGAGTGGCCGGATACCATCCTCTGGGAAGCCGGCACACAGGGTCTTGAAGCCGGTCGCTCGCATCATCACGTTGCCATCGAGATCATTAAAAACTGTAAATAAAGTACTGAATCCTAGAAAAATGAAAAAAAAAACGCTGTAAAAACAAAGCTTCAAATGTACGAACTCGGTGTAGTGTCAGAAACACTACCCGTCGGTAGCTTAGTACTGTGAATGTAAGTGTAGGTGCATGGATAGGCAGCTGTTTGAATATGACGGAACGGTAGTGATTTTGCCATTACGGTACCTGTCCACTGAAAATATACAGGAATTGTTGTGTGTGCGAACTGAAAAGTGTGTAATTTTACAACATTCCACATACACTGGAGAAAAACTCTTACAATTCCACTGGCATCTACAAATCGAGGAGTTTCCACAAGGCCACCGCCGGTGTTCACAGCGTATATTTGGCGTTCGTCACCCAGCAGAACCTCTTCAACTGCACAATTTTCGTAGATATGGGCACCTAGAAAGTCTCACGTAACATAAGTTACGAAGATCCAGACCAAATTAAAAAGATCACGTGT
Source organism: Ancylostoma duodenale (assembly GCA_000816745.1). Taxonomy (NCBI): domain Eukaryota; kingdom Metazoa; phylum Nematoda; class Chromadorea; order Rhabditida; family Ancylostomatidae; genus Ancylostoma; species Ancylostoma duodenale. The sequence continues at coordinate 2,577 of KN731937.1, read as the reverse complement.
GGAAAATATAAATTTACCAGCCAACTGAGCCTGCTTGGCGAGCTCCTGACAAAGGGCCACGGGATCAAGTGCCACGTCTTCCGGTGAATATAAGGCTAACTAAACAAAACATTGATTGGAGGCGCAATTCTGTCGGGAAATACTATGTCCAAAGACAAAGAACCATATAAGTCGAAATTTAATGGTTCTTCGGGGAGAAACCCACTAGAATGTCCTCAGTTTGCAGAAATGGCCACCTTGCTAACATTTCACTTGGACAATCAATTAGTTCAACATCATCGTTGTCAATAACTCCTAGAACAGTTCCATCACGGTCAAAAAATACTGTGAATTCTTCAAAGCAGTTACCTCGTGAGTACATTCTTCTCAGCATGATTTCATTTGGTGTCGAGGACGCCATATAAACTCTTCCACATTTTGTAAATTCTAAATAAAAGTGAACTTCGGGCATTTCCATTCCACAAATGCGCATTCTCGCTCAATGAATGCTCCTTTCCGAAGACTACAGAACCAGAGAAACCTAACAACTTCACGTGAAAATCTTCAAAAATACTAGGAAAAATGCAATAAATGCAAGTGAAGACATAAAGACACATCAAGAGGAAGTTAAAACGTGTAATATCGAGGAACTCACTAAAACGGCCTAGATGAGCAAGTTCGGTGTACAAATCTAGAGATCTACGGGCAAGATGTCGTTTAGTAGGGTGTTGGAAGAAAATTGGTGCGGTGACCAGTCCTCCACTAACGCCAGTGGCACCTCCGCAGCCAATACTGAAATAATTGCTGCATTTCATATAGTACAAATGCAAGATTCTGTCCCTTCTAGGACAAAATTCCAATACAATCTTGTTTGGTCATATTTATTTACTTGGTTATTTATTTGTTTCGTCATATCAAAATCATTCTAAACGGTAAAAGCGAAAACACTTCACAAATATGAAAATAAAGGTCCAACTTTCGGTCTGGTAATTCCACCTAGAACTCCCTCTTCGCCAGTTAGCAGGAACAAAATATAGTTTTTGACGGAGTTTCAGAGTCAAAATCGAATTTCGGGAGGTGGAGGGGGGGGGGGGGTGGGGGAGACCGTGGGGTAGGACGAAATGTGGGGCCTTCACGAAAAAACCAACCCAAACAACTTTTGGGAATGAGAAGCTTCCCTGAGGAATCGGATTCGATGCGACTACCGTTCTCCTCCTCGATGTACTCTGCAACATTTTGGTCCCCACGATGCATCTCCGTCTTTGATATGAGGATATGTTGCTTCTTACAAAACGCCGAGGAAAAGTTTGCAATGGAAACGATTTCTCTAATGTCTCCCCACATACAACGAGATCTCGGCGCATAAAATTCTATGCGAAGCAAATTAGAATTGCCCTTTTGATCAATGAGCCATAGAAGAATGCTTCCGTCCGAAGACAGCGTCCGCCAACGAGAAAAAGAAGACATTCCGGCCAGAATTTCATTGCAGAACATGCCTTTAAGTTTGCTTTCGTACAAGGATAAACATCAACTCACGCATCTTTTTCGAAAAGGCAAACACGTTTTCCTCGTTTGGCTAGATGGTAAGCAACCGATGTGCCTGCGATGCCGCCACCACAAACCACCACATCGGCGGTAGATGCAAACTTGCTGAATTCATTCACGTCTTCTCACAAAGGAGCGTACTCCGAGAGGTGACTCACGTTCCAAGATGTCGATTCGATGTTAAACACCCTCGGCCGGCCCCTCGAAGAACCGAAAGCATCCCATTCACCTAAGCAGGGATGGGAAAGGAGAAACTGGAAAACATTCTCTTGTATATACTAATAAATTAGCAATAAAAAGTCAGGATAATGTCACGCTTTACGCTTAATATGGGACCATCTGAAAACATTTTTCAAATTCACGCCTTCAACACATTTCCTTAGAAGCATAACGTTTCCAAGCATTAAATGACACATCATGGAAGCCCAATTCTATTGTGTTTTCGAATTTCAGAGATATTGAGAAAATAAGCGCAAAATGGCACCAATCAAGCGCTCGGTCCGCTATAAATCTTAGACCCCAACAAAAACTGCACTTGAGGATACAGCTGACGCAAGCACAAGAAAGCTCCCCAGTGTTCGCATGATATGCCAGAAGGTAAAGGAAATCAGAATGATGAATGTTTCTAAAGTTCCATACCACACGAGAAGAGACAAATGTCCAACTCCACTATGTCTAATCCTTTAATCTGAGCGAAAACACCTGTACTAGCCACGTTTGAGACTTAAAGGCAGCAAGAGCCGAAATCCTCGACTTGGAACTGAGATGCGGGTGGTGAAGTACAGACTCAGCACATCACATATGTGAAACGAACGCAAACAATTATGGCTTCCCAGCAGAGAAAATGGAACATTCGTCGCGAGCACGCCTGGCCGTGTTCGTGCGCGGACGAGCTTTCCCCGGCGCAAAAACCATTGCGGCGCCTGGTTTGGGGCAAAGGGAGTACAAAATGCGTTCAATTCACAGGGTTTCGTGACCGCGCTCAACCAAAACCACGCGCCGCAACGGCTTCTGCGCCGGGAAAACTCGTCCGCGCACGGACACGGCCAGGCG
>KN731935.1:0-11581 GCA_000816745.1 Ancylostoma duodenale | reverse complement strand
TGCACTTATGGTGCGCCAAGAGACAAAACTGGAAAAAGAACAAACGTATGAAGAATCATTTGTTACCTACTTGCTGCCATTTGGATCGATGTTACGGGAAATTCATTTATGATCGGTGTAAAGAGAAAGTATCGACTATGAGCAAGCGCATGTACGCACAAAACATAGCAGTGGTTAGACCTTGAATGTTATAGACTCATGGATGAACGTAACCGCATAAGGCTGTTGGATGCAGAAACTATAAGAAGCGGTCAGTAGGTTCGACAGCTTTGGAGGTAAAACCACTCACATCAGCCAGGAAGATGCCCTCATTCTCTAGCAGAGTCATAGGAGCATTACGGGAAGTTCGACAAACGGGTATACTAGCTAACCCCGCTCATCCGGTACGCTGAATGGAGAAACCCCTACTTACCATGAATCAACTGACCGAAAACTTCTTTACAATCCACTTGTTATTATGTGTAGGCTCGAAAAAGGGAAATCTGGTGGGGAATTCGGAAGAATATGAGTGATAATTATCCCGTCCATCAACCATTGAGGCAAGTAGGTCGAAAATTACATACAAGCATCTGTAATCTAAGAACAAAATTCGGGAGCGAAATTCAACACCAATTAAACGAAAGCAGAAGTACTACAATAAGAATTGTCAACGTTGTCAATTACTTCAGGTTCACGTAATGGAATAATGATCGTTGGCATGAAGTGGTTATGATTCTTCAGGAAATAATGATGTTACACGTCATCGATTTTGAGCGTTCTCAGTACATCAATCCGAGATAGGCGCCTCCTAAAAGTTTTGAGTTTGGCGCGGATAGTACGTCATTAGGAAGCTTATTTATCCATCTTGCTGTGCGAAAGAAAAACGAGTTGAACACAGTTCCTGTATAATTTCTTTTGATTCTACTATAATGAAGTGAAAACCCACCATAGCGTGGACGGGAAGGGCGAAAAATCCAGAACTCACTAACGATCAGAATAATGAAGAAGAAAAAGTCAAAAAGAAGGTTAAAAGATGGCAGTAAACTTGTGCGACAATCTAGTATTATTATGATCCCTCTCGACAGCTCTCGGTCACTGAACTTCGAGAGTAGAAGCAATGGCTTGCGTACCGTGACCTCACCATCGCCAGAAAGTTGAAGACAGCACAGATGACGTTTCAAATCACGTGAATTCTTCTGAACCACCTCCCCGTGAAAGTTTCCGCTCTCGTTGCGTTTTTGAATAAGCGTTGCGTGAATCAGAGGCGAACGCCGGACTGCTGCAGCACATGTTTATTTCCCTAATCCCCCCCCCCCACATCAAACGACTTCGTACTCTGTTACCAAGCCAGTGCAACCTCATGTACGATTCCGGCTCATGAATAAACACCAGAAGTGGCAAAACCATTGGACACGAATAGTTTCGCGGCAGGACTGAGACAAATGCCGCCTCTCCGTCCCTCGCTGCCACCACACACCAATGAAGCAACTTACATACGTCACCACTTCATTATCGCTTCTCAGCAATTATGTGCTTCTTTTCACTCGTGGAAAGTCCATGACTTCTGGACACATCACTTCTATAGAATTTGATAGAACTCATTTTCCAATGTGCTCTTCACTACCACGTCATGAAGCTTTTCCAGCCATACACTGTCTAGATTTTTATTTGTTTATTTATTTATTACTTGAGTACACCTACGTGGATAGATGTATAACCAGACATCTACACGGAATATCAGTATGAGAATATTCCTGATACAATTGGAAAAAACGGAATAAAGAAAGACGGTGATGGAATACCCGCGAATTATTTCAAGTAGACAAGTAGCAGTTAATCATGCTCCTGAATGAGCGGATCCTAACTGGTATCCCTAGGATTTTACTCAACTAAGCACCCTCCGAACCTGCTCTGTTGAAAAAAATTTAGAACTATATTTTTCAGATTTCTGACCTTCGGTCGGCAACTCAATGATTACGGCAAAACCTTAGAAACCAAAATTTGCGTGCTGCCTTCATGAAGAATGCGCAGAATCATGCACGCCTAGGTTCTTTCTGTGCTGTTTCTAGAATTTTCTCTGTTACCTTATGTGGGAGTGAGTAGCTGACATCACTGTGCTAGATGCTTCATACCATACATTTTTTGACCATTTCGAGAGGGGTCCAGAAAGAAGGCTTACCTTTTTTTGCAAGTAGGGCGTCATCGGTGGTCTTCAGCATCGTAGAACATCATCTAGAGCATCATAGAAGGCAATTCATTCTATGGGATACGCATAGAGTATAAAAATTTCAGACGATTTGCTGCATCAAATGAACTCGTTTCGTTGGTCTGTGATTCGGAATTCGTGCTCTTTTTGTTCCGCTTTATGCTATTCTGTCCTTTTCTCTTTTCGGCCTGCTGAGACGTTCAAAATTAAGAGCGGTTTTTGGTTCTGGAACCCCACACCGATCCGGGAAAGAATTAGCGACGTTCCTCAATCGCTACTTTTTCAAATTCAAGGCTTTTACCGTAAATGAAACACACAGATCCTCCTGTTCGAGCTTTTCCTCCTTGCTTTTCTCGTTTAATTAATCTTTTGGTATTGCAAAGCTGTCATTTGTTATTTCAAAGCAATTCCAACCGCAATAAACGATGACTGCAAAAAGCGAAGCTCTTTTCAATGAAAAGGCTTCTGTCTGCCATTTGTTACCTGCTCCATTTATGAAAGAAATAGCTCGGCGAATGTCGAGAGAATTGGCTACTTCCTGTGTTCATGTCCCTCCAGATGCTCCGTAATTCCTGTAATAAATCGTGGCCGTCTGAGTCTCATACGCACAACCACAACATGCTTCACCGATCATGCCCCCAAAATAATTCAGTTCTCGATCCAGAAACAATTTTGGTGGATGAATGTAATTATTTATTGCCGCGAAACTTATAAGTGGTTCCTGTTCCTCCATTGCTGAGCCTTGGAACCCTCTGCTAGCACTGTTATTGACTCCTTTTTCTTGCAGGCAGCACTTCAAGCCGAAGCTTTCGCTGTCGGCATTACCTGACATGGGCAATCAGCAAGGGCGGCGGCTGAGTCGTGCGGCAATCCAGATGGAGAATGGAGAGACCGGCTCCTCTCTAGCCGACTCGCTCAAACTCACACAGTGCGTTCAATTTGGGATCAGTTTTTCGTAATCACCGTTGAACTGTCGGTACTACCGAGTTCTATATGTGATTTTCTCGTTATCTCAACCTACTCCTTTACAACGCATCCATTTTTTGAGGGAGACCAAGTTGAAATGTCGAAGTAAATGCAGTTTTTGTTGAAAACTGCGCTCTGATGAGCTCCGTTTGCCCTGACGGCGGGCATCTGCACGAGTTTAGAACAGAATGAGGGCATAAGACCTCTCCCATGGCTTCCACATATTGCATTCTGCTGGCTCCCTTCCTGCATGGATTTCATCCATGCAGACGGCCGTTCGGCGGCTTTGCTGTTCTCGCTTTTGTCCAGCGGCCTCACCTTCACTTATTTATAGCGCTGCCCTTCTTTTTGTTATTCAGTGCATGCTCTGTTGTTATGCTCCTCTTCCGCATCGATAATAGTCTGGTTATTGTGCAAGGGTCTCCCAAAAACCATAGCTATCACCCCGCTCTGATGTTTGGTGGCAATGTATTTATTTGGCAAGAGAATGTGTTTGGTATAGGTTTTATGGGGCAAAATTTCGCTTGACGATACATTTTCAAGTGTTTGGCGATACATTTTGTGGGTGTTTTGATAAGGCGTTCATTTCATTCTTGGCTGGAGGCTTAACCATCGACGGTGCCAATCCGGATGGCTCAGCGGGTAAGGCAGCGGACTCCGAAGATTGGTATTATGGTACGATTTCTGATGGTATCGAAATTTTTGCGCGGTTGATAATCGTTTTGTTTGACGATACAATTGGCAACGTTCGTGTGGCGATACATTTGGCGAGTTTTGTTTGGCAACACATTTGAAGGGCTTCGTTTGCCTAGGTAGTTGGCAAGCTCGTCTGCGAGGTTGCAAAACAAACCCGCCAAATGTATCGTCAATGAACATCAGAGTGGAAACTGTCCATCAGACCAACAGAGATTTGCAGAGGAACTCAAGCTTCATAAATATTTTTGTGAAAGATTGGGTCGTCTTACTTATTAGTCGCTGATTCCAGAATGGAGACCCCCTGCCAGATTTTTGGTGCTCTGAATAACAATTTTGGAAAAGGAATCCTGGAGAGGCTGAAAATTCAAAACGTTTTCTTGTTCAAAAAATTCGGATTTGACTATTTCGTAATCCCTAAGCCAAGCATGTGTTTTCGAACGTCGGCGCTAGATGATACGCTAAGATTTCCCCTCGATTTGGAGCGAATTATTGAAATTTGTATATTGTCGATTTCACAAATATTGCTCATTGTCTGTACCCCAAATTTAAAGTTGTGAGGGTAAGTACCCTTGCATTACTGTGGCTTGTACATAGTCATGTGCAGCATGTTGAAGAGTGCTACTACACATAGAATAAGAGACTATTTCTGCACTTACAACTAATACGTGGTAAAATACGACTTTTAGAATCGACGACGTGGTCCACAAGAAGTGTGACGCAGAAAGCTACCCATAACTTTGCATCAATCCATTCAAATAAAGAATATTCACTTCTATTCAGCAGGCACAAAAATCTACATATGTGGGATCTCACACATCATATCTAAGATAACCCTTACCTTCAGTACAAGTTTCGAATCTCCTCCTGAAATCCTTGAGGATGTGCGCGACCATTTCTTTCGTCCCATGCCCTCAACAAGGATCTTTCAGCGGATTCAATGGCTTGGTCTAAAAGAGTAAGCTTTTCGGTAGGATCGACCAGGCGGCAAAATCCGAAGGATTGAGATTGGGCAGGTTTGACGGCCAAACACTCTTCGTCCAGAAGAATTGGTCTCATGCCATTTCAGTACCTTATTTGGAAAGTAGACTGGCGCCCAATCTTGTTGGGAGGTCCAATCGATGTCCGTGACGTATTTTTGACTCAAGGAATCACCACATCCTCCAATAGAATGGATTTTCTGCAGACCGTCACACTTTATACATATGGACCACCCTGTAACAGTGGAGACAATTAATTTTTCTTTTTCTCCACTCCATTGCGTAGTCTTAATTCTGGTCAGCCATGAAGACGGTAGAACTGACCAAAGTTAGAGGATGATCTTCTGTGTCATCAATGAAAGCAGGGTGAAAGCAAGGCTGGTTTACTCCATGGTGCTGCACCCTTTGACTCACTTGAGCTTCTTTTAAAAATCCAATATCACGCGAAAAAGTGGCGCTGGTCAATGTATCTCGGAACAGCTCTGTAATAATATATGAAATTTTCTGAAGAAATCAGAGCTATTTGAAATTTATGATCCCTTTGCTGCTCATATTCTGCAATTTGCATATTCTCGACAATTAACTAGTCATTTGCAGGTATCAAACTCAGCTGTTGCAACAGACATGGTCTCGGCTCAAGTCTACCACTACGTTTACTCAAGTGTTCAAGTTCGTTCTTAACTCTCCCACACAACACTCTTTCGCGAATTCTGTGTCTTACGTACCGTTTTTTCTTTCAGATTGCTGTGTTTCAAGTCGACCGTAAGCCGAGAAATGTTCCAGAAAATGTCTATCGTTGAAGGATTCCGAACAAATCAGTGTTGCGATCTAAATATGCACGCGAAGGTGAGTAAGCCTAATCTATGTCTTGGCTGTAGTAGTTCCTAAAAATCTCACTTAATACTTGAAAATAAAAGGTTTTCAGTGTTCTATCTCCTTTAGCCTAAGAGCCATTTTGATTTGAGGTATTTTGGCGAGTGACACACCTGAACGGCGCTATTTCAGATGACTTTGAAAATAAGAACACCGTTATAGCGCATGCTCGCCCAGATTTAATATCGTCACCTGAAAAGATCACCATTCCTCCGATTAATCTCACCATTATCCAAGAACCTCATCATATGTGCAGTGCTGGTGGTTCACACTTACACCACAGAGTACCGTCCGTCTGGCCTGCCGCGCTGCACCATGTAATATCGTAGCGCAGGGGACCAAATTGACGCTGGTGTTGTTGGGTGCTGTTTTCCATCTTTTTCTTCGTGTTCTCGTTTTCATTCTGAAATGATTGGGTGAAAACTTAAATGAAACATCAGTACCGGAAACGCCCAACAACTACAACACTGGCTGGCTGGCTCTCCTCACCCATCGTTCAGATCCCATCGCATTTCTGCAGTCACAAAATCTGTCTAACTTTTTGAGAAGGGTTGTAAGAGTGATTGCAAGAGTTTACTGTATTGACAGTTGCAATGGTGTGCTAAGTATCATATTCATTTACTACAAGATGTGTAGCTAAAGTTTTTTCTCTACCTCTCAGAAAAAAAGAGGATCTATGTTGAAATTATCTCGTACTTCAAGTGATGCTACACACTTTGAAGTGGTCCTCAAGCCAATGCGTACTCCTCACCTTTCGCTAAGGCAACTCTCAACTCTCCGATTAGTTTTACCATGAAAATTACTTAAACATGGCAACCACTGCGATTAATCTCATTGGGAACGCCTGAATTGTTTTTATCGCTCAAGACGCCTTATTGGCTGGAAGCTTAACAATGGAAACGTTCTGATTTCTGTACAACTTTTTTTTCCCAGTGGGGAGGACATGCTTGGAATATCACGCTGTTTATGCACAGCTCGGAAGTCGCATCACTAACTCTCTGTTAGCAGCGCTTCCTTCTGCGACTAATCGGCGTTTATAAGCTCTCATTAGCTGTGTGGGGAAATGCTAAGTGCCACTGTGTACGTCGAGGCACCAGAATTTTTTCGGACAGAGACCGGTACCTTCCTAAAGACAATGCTGACTTATGCATAGCAATCTGTTGCTCTTGAGGGCGAGGGTGGGGGTTCAAAATTTACTTTGGACAGAGTAGATAACAGATCCAGGTTTTGCATCAGCTTATTTTTAACCTCTTATTTTTATTATTATTTTTGTTGCTTGTCCCAAGTACTCAAATATACAGATATTTCTAATGACTTGGTTTCAAAAATCCGGATTCGCTTTCCGTCGACAAAGACCCCTCTTCCCTCTCTCCCACCCCTCCTCCACCCCCTCCCCCACAAACCCAGGCCTGAAGTGGGATCTTCCTTCAAGAAACACTACATACTTCAGAATAAAGCGGTAAATGTTCTTAAGCAGTTTACGTGTGCTGCCTTATTCACCTCAAATACTCCAGAATAGTTTTAAGCGATTCCTCCAATGAAATTCTGTAATGCATGAGTGGAGAAAGTTAATGGAACTGATTCACGTAATTTCCTCTCAACAGAGGTGTTGTTTTTTAGGTGTTGTGTGATCTTTTCGATTCGATTGTATCCGATCTACAACAAGCATCAAAAATTGTCCAGGTATGTTCCGAGTTCTTCATATCCCTTCAAAGAATGTGAAAATTGCTTGTGGTCACCCAGCAATTTCAGTTTTCTTTTCGTTTGCCAGGAAAAAGGCCATTTGATTTGGAAATTTCACAGGACAATTTTCTTAAATGCATCAACCACAAGATTTCCCGTGCCTAAAGCCTTGAATATTCGTCTGCTCCTATTGCTTGCCAGGCGTGTCATGGATGATCAAGGAAAACATTGAGATAGAGAATAAAGAAATAGGTTCCAAGTGGACATTTGTAACAATTTCCCTCACAATCCACTTCGCCGTTAAACAGTACATACACATGTACAGTGGCAGCGGTATATCTAGCAAATCAACGATTGGATCACAGAATTTTTCATATATCCTAGCCCCGGGATTACCATTCGAAACCAACTTCATAGGGACTTTAGGGGGGCTCCCTCTCTTGTCCTTACCATGGGCAGAGAATCGATAGGAAGTGGATTACGAAATTGAAACCTCGGTTTTGGCGATTTTTCTAGATTCTGTGTGAAATTTTTGTGCCTGCCTATGGGCACGGAGGAGAGGTTATAAAAGTGGTGTCTTCGAAGACTCATATTTCTCCTCAACACTTTGCTGTGTCCGCAATTATCGTACCCTCCGTAATACATAGGTGAAGCCAAAGGCAGAAGCAAACCGTAGAATTTCCACAATACATCCATTGTTTTTGCTTTTCCCTGTGATGAACAATTGCGCAACAATTTCACTGTAGCAAAATGCTCATGGAGTCATTATAACTATAATTTTATCGGGAGCAAAAAAAAGTTTTTCCCTTAAATCTATGGAGTGTTACAATGGAGAGACCCGAATATTTCCAAAAGTGCTGCATTCTGAGGTCTAAGTGCAGTAATGCCAAGAAGAGCTCTTTATGGCTTCTGACCTCTATCGTGAGATACGGATTTTAAAATTCCATCAATACATCGCCCATATTTGGCGGCCTGCTAAATGCAAGGGGCGTGGGCCCATAAATTATTTCACATCGTTTGCGGTTTTATTTCTCTGTGGTAATGTGGTGTTTTTTGCTAAGCCAGGTCTCATTTAATAGAGGATTTGATTTATTTTCTGATCACAAACAGCGCTGGATGTTTGCGAAATAGCGAAAAATTTCATCAGAAACATCCAGTGCAGATTTTTGGTGCCGCCAAATGCACCGATTCAGCCCGTAGTTTCCACGCAAAACAACTACAAAAACCGTTTTTGACGACGGTTTTAAAAGGGATAAAAAATGGTCTCGTTATCCTGACCTCAATTAAGAGATGCATATGCAAACTTCACTCAAGATCAGTATTTACGAGAGCGCAGAAAGAGGTTGTGCGAAAGGTTGCATGAACGAGAAAACATAGCCTTAAGTTCTGAGGGGCACTATTGGTCGGTCTATGTCTGGGCCTATTGAAGGAAGCGAACAGCCACTTTGTAGCATTTGTAATCTTGTCTCAAGTTCACGTCCAAACACTGGCTGCTGCAATGTATTCCAGTATAAAAGGTTCTCGAAAGCGGTCTTCGTGGAAATTTGCCATCATTGATACCACAGAGTAGCCGCTATTTTCCCTCCGACATTTTTTATAATCCGTTTTCGTAAGAAACCCTAGGTTCCTTTGGAAGAGCACTGTTTGCGCTTTAGGAGTCATCGAGATGGCATATTTCTCGTGGAAGGCTTGGTGGATTCTCCAAGAGAAAGTGTCACAACAACCCGCCGTTTCCAAAAATATATTTCGAAGCCAACTGCTCCAAAACAACGAAAACCTACTACACAGCCCGGTTTTAACTCGAAAATGCTCTCTTTTCACCTCTTTCTATTCGGCTGGTGAAAGAGCGATACAAGGCATTGGTTCTTGGAGGAGAGATAAAAGAGCAATCGTTGCAGAATAACTGCTAACCTGTATGCGGTCATTCTGTTTTCTTTTTTCTTCTCAGTAAGAAGCCTTGTTTAGTCAAGATTTCTTCTCTTTTTCTTTTGAGACTTCTTCTTTTTTTGGCCTAAGCTTTACTCTTTATATCTTTTTGTTGTCCCCACTACTTGTTTAATAGTTGAAAGGGCAAATTTTCTTTCTCAACAGTGTTGCTTTTGTTTGGACCCTTCTAGAACGTTGCGTTTTTTTCTTTTCAACTGTAATTTTGCTAGCCTTTCAACTACGATAAACACGACAGAACCTTGTCTTTTCTTCTAGCCTGAACCTTCTTTCAAGTAATCGATAATTATTTTGACGTACAATGAAACATTTGCAGAATTCGGAACATCTGGACAAATGGTTTTTTTATTGCATGCGGTCAAATTCGGTAGTCTTTCATTAGCGGAAATCTCATAGAGCTATGCAAGGCAGAATCTGGGGAGCAACTGGGTATGAGTGAATGAAAGTGAACAACTATGGCGTTAAACAGTATAGAATAGCGCTGGTAATTAAAATGAACTGGAAAATATACACCTCACCTACCTGCCAGCGGCCGCGTACGGCACCATCTATCTCTTTCTTGAGTGTCCAATAATTGCGTCGTTTGAGAGGAACACCCCACTAAAGAATGGCAACTCGCTCTCCTTGTGGGAATTGTTTTTTTTTTCACAAACATAAAAGTCCGCAAAGGTTTGTGTCCATGTCGATTTCTAGTGGCCATAACATGCTCCTTCCTCCTTCATTCGACGCACTACTGTGTACGTATTTTTATCTATTAAGAGTAGAGATAAAATCCGTACCGAAACACAGCTAAAGGAATTATGTTTCCCCTTTTATAAGAATTTTGGAGTATGTCTTGCCTCCTTTTCTTGACCATTCTCGTCTAAGAAGAAAAATATGGAAGCAACACAGTTAACTAGTTTCCTTTGAAAACTGCAACTCCGTACACTTGGTAGAGTAAACTTCAGCTTCTGTATTGGTTATTATTTGAGAGTCATAGTGTTGGGTCAAAGAATCAATCACTTCAACACAACATCAAATTAATCAACCACTAAAGCAACCATCCATTCACTCAATTAAAACAATCATCTAATCAGTCACCAAATCAATCACTAAATCACTAAATTAACCAGTCACTCAATTAATCACTAAATTAAAGTGTTTCATATGTATCTAAGTGGGAAAGTGGACCATCATAGACATTTTAAGAGCATTCCATTTGTACGGATATCAGTACATAATTGATTGCACAGCAAACATTGATTTATTTCCGTTTCAGGCTCGGTGCATGGATGTTGGCGGCTCCCACGTTCACATGAATGAAAAATGTTGTGGATCATTATGGGATCAGCTGGGAGAATGTTTAGCCGAAGTGATAACAAAAGTGGAATGTGTACGGTCGAAAAGAGAATGCACGAAGGCTTGGATTATGCTCATCAGCTACGTGGTAAGTGCAGATTTCTACAGCGAATTGTGATTGCTATATATAAGTAGGTTACCCCAAGAGTTTGTCCTGGGTCAAAGAGTCACCACTTGTGTGCACCCGAGGAACCTCTTCAGATGCGCTCCTAGTGCTGTTACATCTCGTAGAAGTTCCTGAAACTACGCACAGATTGCCATTAACAGTTACCAGAAATGGACCGTTCGGATATTTCCTCCCTCAATACAATTTTATTCCTACAAACGCTTATTTCAGCGCGAAAGTTATGCACGTTTTCAGTGAATTCAGTACTGTAGAGGCGGGGGCGAGTTCATATTTACATACAGTGAGCGCCTATTCTGGTGCGTTTTTCGTGGACTTGGGAAGCAAACGATCATGTCGTTCGCACTTAAATTTTCGCAATGAAGCACAAGATTTTTTCTCGATATTTAGCTAATTTCTCTGATATTAACATTAATTATGATGAAAACGATCAATAAAGTCTCGATTTGCCACTACGGCAGCAATTTCAGCGCGAGCGACGCGGCTACGCTACGTGCTTCCCGTGTCCGCAAAAAACACACCCCATCTACGCTCACTGTACATTCATTTGTAATGCTGTTCAAGGTAAACGTTAAAAATAATGGATACATTTCATGTCGATCAAAAACACCATTAACATTCCTATCGCGACAAATTTTTAAATTTGAATTAATTATTAATAATAAATAAATAATAAATAATAATAAATTAATAATAATAAATTGGGTTGAAGAAGTTGAATTACTTTAATTGCAAAATGATATTACGTTTTATCTCAATGCAGTTCAGTTATATTTGCTTTCACTTCTTCATCTT
>KN731928.1:0-11592 GCA_000816745.1 Ancylostoma duodenale | reverse complement strand
TTCCTTTTTTTGTGTCGCTTTTAGTGATCTGGTTCGAAAGACCCTCCCTTCTATTTGGCCTAGAGGTCACTCCAAATCCCATTGTCGAGTTCTGGCTTGACGACCATAATTCTCGCACGTACTCTTCACTAATTCCGTCCACGAAATTTTTTTTATGAAAGGATGTTCATTCAATCGGTACGCAACACCACCACATTATTGCTAAGATATACGGCGCAACAGCAAACTTTGGGATAAATTAAGCTCAAAGTGGACGTTGATATGGAAATAAATGCACCAATTTCAGCTAAATTTATCAACAACAGGGGGCGAATCCCGAGGAAAGCCGGACAACGTTCTCGAAGAAGCAACACAAAAGTGCAATTTTCGAAAACGAATCTGTACACTCATTATAAGGGTAATGATTTGGAAATGTAGCTGAAGTTCCGACGCCTTTATGAATGCGTTGCCGAACTTCTCTTGTCAAACTTTTGGTACTGCCTGGAAGAGCTCTTCGTGGAGAATTCTCTAATATACCGGCTATGAAATATTAGGTTGGTGCAAAAGTTTTGTCGTTTTTTCTCGAAATCCTTCAAATCTCCCCAGAAGTCATGTAACAACTAGATATGGTAGTGGACTTGCTTTAGGTTTATTGTATGTAAAATGCATTTAGAAGGCAGGAAATATTCCGTACACTGCGAAACCGAATAATGATCAGCTCTCGAGTGACGATGCCTAGGCCTTCGAATTCCCTCAGACATGGCTAGACGAAATGCGCACCTCCTCGCACCTCCTTTTCATCTGAAAATGTCTTGGTGCTCGACTAAGACATTTTCAGATGAAAAGGATGTGCAACGAGCAATAAACCAAGCAACGAAAAATAAACAACGTTTATTTCAACTTCATATATTTAAAACAGCATAACGAGGAAGCAGTGAAACTACACGAAACAAAACTTCAACATCAAGCTTCAAAAGAGAGATCATGATTAAATGGAACAAAACAGAAATTCATCACAAAGTTTCAACAGAATTTATCACAAGTGAGGCGGCATGGAAAAAAGTGGAGGCAGTAAAATATAGAAGAAAATCTTTGAAATGAGCACTCCAATGCAAAACATACCTTTCGAAAATGAGATAGAGGTGACTGTGAGATAAAGTGTGAGCATGAGCATAGTGAGTTCATGCGCCCAAAGTTCGACTCGCACGTATGGGACCATTAATTCGTCGAGCTTGTCGCTAGCGTTCTTCTCGTCGTCCTCATCGAAATCTCCTTCGGTGTTCTCTTCGAATTGCCATCTGTTAAAGGCGCTAAATAGGTATAATAAAGTTATACGGAAGACACCGATATCGGGAAGGTGAAACTCATAAGGCGATCTGGGGACAATGGGGTATCCCGTGCTCCGATCGAGTTCTGAGGGTGTTGCCATGCTCACTGCAGACATTGATACGCCTGCAATGAAGAGGGTAGTACTGCACTGTACTAGTTCTAAGCGGGTTGGAGCGCAGGGAGTCAGCCTCGAAAAGTGTGACCCGATAAGAAGAATGAGCAGATGATGGATTGGAGAGAAAACAAGGCGGAATTGAAATAAACGTACTTCATCACCGGTGTGCCGTGTTCGGAGCTGTTCACGTAGATCCACATGAGGGGTCCCGGCTTTTGTGCCACCATCGAACTGGCCGAGACCACTCGACATGTTCGCCTCCAAAAACATCCTGAAATAAAGAAATATTCCGTGAAAGGTTGAGGTAAAACATCGGAACTACGAAATCATAACGACGGGCAGAGAACGATAAAGACAATGTTTGATGATAGACACAGGAACATTCAAAAGTCATCAAATTAATCTAGGTTTGAAAACAGAAACTTTCCAAAATCACAGCTTCATCGTGTATCATAAGGCAACTATGATTTTGGGAAGTTTTTGGAAAGCAAAAGACACAAAAATGTTCAAAAACCATCGAACTGATCGTATAAATCAAGAAACTGATTTTCGAAAATCAGTTTCTTGATCTAAGACATGGAAACTGTCGAAAATCAGTCAGAAAGTTCATATGTCCCATGCATTTCACAGTTGCATCATGAAACATGATGCAAATGTGAAAAGCATGAGACATATATCATATGAAATAAAAATATGACATTAGGATGACATGACAAATATGACATTAGGACACGTTTTTATTTTATATGACATATGAAATAAAAACGCGTCCTTGTAATAACCTGTGTGGCACAGAAGAATCACAGCATACAATCAAGTAAAGATGCCCAGGTTTTATGAACAGAGAACATGGGAGATACTTTTTGAATAATTCTCTTTGTTTTTGTTACTGGAATCCTCCCTGGACGATCTAGCCAATTCTACTATTTCGAAGCAATACATTAAGTCATGAAAACTTGTATGATTCGATCATCATATCTGACATTGTTGATTCTTACGACGACAATTCTAGAGCGATACATGAACGTAATGAACAATGGACTATAGATCCAGGACATGTTATCTTGATGCTATTGTTACCTTGTATTTAAATTTTGTTCTGTTCCCATTCACATGGATAATTGATGTAATAAATATTAATATCAATGTTACTACTTGGTGTAATCAATTAGTCATTGGATTAGATTAGTGTCATAACATCAGATCAGTAACGATGAATGGATACAACATTAATTTTCTTTCACTTGATTAAGTTAATCCTGAAGTTTTTGTGATGTATGTGGGGGAGTTGATTGTTTAGTTCCGCTAGGCTTAACCATTACAGATTTTCTCATGTCAACAGGGGCGGAAGCGTGGATTAGCTCGGGTATAAAAGCCAGCCAGCATGAGAGTGGCACAACATCCTCAAGCGAGCTTCCTCAGGTAGACTTCCTCTTGTCTACTGTCAGCATGTTCCACATCAACGTTGATTACGAATTTACTGCGGGACAAAACTTCCCTATTAAACGACGACAACTGTCTCCAAAGCTATCTTCATCGCGATGACGACAATGATTCAAAGACGTACTCGAACCATTCAAGGAGCCATTACTGGGAAGCCAACGTGACGGAGCCCTTCAAATGTCAGAAACATTGGAAGTGACGGGAGCATGAGTTAACGTTTCGCAGTGTTAGAAACAAAAACCACTCGTTATTTATTGTTGCAGAACTGTTTTATTTTGAACGATACTGTTGTTATGTTGTTATATCACAAACAGTTTTCTTTGTTGCGTAGGCACAACAGTGTTTGTTCAAACTTTTGATTGTTATTGGTACCAAGACTGCCCATAAAGAGTCTTTGAATGTGAGAATTTCATCACAGCTCAATTTCAGAGCGAATGTAGATAACTACGTATATGAAGAACAATGAGGGTTGAGATTTTCGATTTTATCACCTTTCCAAAATAATTAAAGTTAAAAGTTGCCCAGCTTTGAGATTAGGATTAGGTTGGTTGTTAGCAATTTATTGTAAGAATTGCTTCCCAAGTAAATTCATAGATAGTTGACCTAGGAGAATAGCCTAGAATGAATAGGTACAATAAATATCCAGGTGAGAACTTCTAAATGACTGCTGAGTTGGCTCTCATGTTTGTTCACATTTTCATAGGTACGCGTATATTATTTTGAAGAGATAAATATTCGCACATTCAATGATATACATAGCCTTACAAACTCTTCAACTCTGGATAAAAAAAAACAGAACACCCTGCCGAGAATGCTGAATTCTTCAAATCAACGCTAGAACTGCAGCAAACTCCTCGAAACGTTTTATGAGAATATCGGCTATGCCACTCGATCACGTCAGTACAGATATCACCCTCCCCTTTGAAGACACAAGGAAACATAAAACGATATCATGCTACCCCTTGTTCTTTCGTTCCTGAGCAATTTCCTAATATGATGATTTTAGTACAACTTAATTTCAGAGTGAAATATGTAGATGATTTTACTCATAAAACCCACTGCAGATGGTGATTCGAAGTGCATAGTATCTATAGTTCATCATCTTCAAACAAATAAACACCTCTTTACTAAAAAAGAAGAGCGTTTGCTGTTTTGGAAAAATAGAAGTGAAGACCGAAACGGAAGCGATTTGGCTGCTTTTTGGATTATTACTCAGATAACTGGATAATGCAAACGCAGCACAATCTGGCAAGCCACACCCCCATGAAACGGAAGGCAGGCATTGCTGCAAGACGAAGAACTGCTGCATTCCGTCTGCTAAGGGCAGCAAACACCGTGTTTCGGCTGCGTTTTTTGCCCGATGAACTGCGGTGCAGTTCAACCTGCGTTCTGCCTGCTCCTTGGCAGTTGGCGACACGCCCCCTGGGAGGTGTATATAAGCCGCTGGTTGGGCATCAAAGTTTAGTCGTGTCTCCGCTCCGGCGGAGACAACGTGAGCCCCGCGAGACTCGTCAGGCCGGCTGAGGCCCGGGTAAAACCGTGGCCCAGTGCAATAATTATTATTTTTGGATGAGCTTAGGTAATCATCCACTCACCTAAGTCTGCAGTACGAACACAGCCCTGTGCCCAGACTGAGCTGCGATCATACGTTTGAGACATGCTTACTAGTTCATCGCCCCCGAAACACAGCCTTCCACGGGCAAACACAGCTCGTAGGGCGACAAAATAAACTTTCAACTCGCGGTGTAGCTGTTGTTGAAATGTGCTCGGCCTGCGTTCGGCCCGCGTTCGCCGTCCCGGAATCTCTGAGTACGAACTCCAGTTATGGAAAACAGAGATGAGCATATGTCGATATTCATTGGGTTGATGCCGTTCATGTCGTTACGCTAGTTGTGAGATTACCACCAGTCGCTCATGCATCAGAGCTGAGAAATGGTTATTTATCAGTTGGTGACATTTTGATAGTATAGTGCGGAATGACATCACGGTATTATTACGGAACAGTAGGTATGTATTTCCGTTAGTCACAGAGACTACTCACGGCAGTCCAACCGAAATTAGTCGGATGTGCTTCTTAAAAAAGGCGTTGGACGGTTCAAGAGAATTCATGGATATGGGATTCCTTTTAGGACTTTGAGAAAAACTTGTGGTGTGGAAACCCCTGGTTTCTACGCCAACAGAAAATGTATAATAGTTTGTTCAAAAAATAACACCTAGCATTCCTCGATTTGCTGTGATTGAAAACCCTGATGAGATTAAATTTCCATATATCTCAATTAGATGTGTTGGCGAGACTGCAGGTTGTTCGAGACGGCAGACCCGATTAGTTGAGAGAGAAATTCACAGCTTCCGGCTCATCCGGATTTCCTCGCTTACGTGATAATGTAAAGTTGTATGTTTGACAAATAATATCATTTGTTCCAAATTTGTTATTCGAGACCTCGTCGTTCTATCGTTTCCAAAGTCTTCTTTTACGTTGTCAACTGGATTTAAGTGAGTTCAAAGCAATTCGATGCAGAACCGCAGTGATATTCCGGCTGATATCTGAGCAACATTCCAGTGCTTTTCCAGTAAAGTTTTTTCAGTTTTTCTGGCTCAATTAGTTTACAGATGTTTACAGGTGAGTGGCAGAGCAGATATTCTTTGAATGTGCTCTATCAAGCTCGGTGTAAATCTGATTACAAAATGTGAATGAATGATATTTTCGGTCGCTCTTTTCCTTTTTTTTGTTGCAAAAATCGTGATTCGATCATTGCCGGTAGCTTCATAAACCAATACATGCCCCGGCTCTGTAGCTGACAACTGCGCAACCCCTAATTTTTCGAACTGAAAGAGATATTTAGCGGAAAAACGTTTTTAAACATGGCCTGTTTTCTGGGCCACTTTCTGACAAACACATTTGCTTTTATGACCGCTGTGTGCGCGATGATGTCAGCAGTTAAATAGCGACTGCGCAACTCATGGTTTCTGAAAATTGTTGAAAATTTTAAAGGACGCAGATTCCCCGTCCAGATTCTAAAAAATCGATTTCTTCGTAGCTTCTTAGTGAAAATTGTCAGTCTTAGCGTTGTTCTATAGGAAATTCTATGGAAAAAAAAGACTGACAACTGCGCAACATACAGTTTTGTGAGATTGCCGAAATATTCAGCGAAAATCAGTTTGGAACACTATCAAGCATGGCGTCGGTGCAAATCTCGTTCTAACATGTCAGCTGTCTGACACGTTAGAGTGAGATTGTCAAGATTGTGAGCAGATCTGACATTCCGGCTTTGAATGTGAGATCGCAGGGGCTTTATTGTCTCAGACAAAACGTCGGAAGGACTGCAGCAGAAAGAGATCGCGCTCATGTGCTTAAGAAGCGAGAGAAACAGAGATAAAAATTTTCGGAAGGACCGCAGCAGAATAGATTTGTATGGAGAACGATTCGGAAGGACTTCAGCAGGAAACCGGAAAGACCGCAGCAGAATGCTTTCTGTTGCGGTTCTTCCGGTTTTCTGCTGCGGTTCTTCCGAGTGCAGAAGGACCGCAGCAGAATGCAGGAGAGAGAGTGGGTGTTATCAAACGCTTCTTATGTACGCAGCTCAGTTTTGTTGCGAGCGACAAAAATTTAGTGGTTTCGTGCTTCAGATTGGAGATTGGCTTTATGAGTATATCTCACCATGAAGCCACTGACAATCAGCGAGGCTATCATTTTTGCTTGTGGGTATCGCCGCGTGGTGATCCCACGGGAGTGAACTAGTTTCGTAACACACTTCTCCGGAAGTGGCACGCACATCCCCGTAGCCATTCGGAAGGACCGCAGCAGCTATTCGGAAGGACCGCAACAGCTATTCGGAAGAAATGCAGCAGAAAACCGGAAGAACCGCAGGTCACCTGTCGGCTCTTCCGGTTTTCTGCTGCGGTCCTTCCGAAAAATTGTCTGAGGTCTTGTACTCTGCAAACTTCAATCTTTTGGAACAACCCTCACTTTCTTGACTCGGACAACCTTCACTTTTTTGACCTCTGTCTCATCACTATCGTACCTATGACTCCAATACAATCACACTGGAAAAGCATCTAGGAGAAATGAAACTACTCCGAATCAGTAGAAGACAAGAATATCCTCGCTGAAGAGGCCAGATTTGTTATAAAATAAGAGGTGATAAGAAATGATACACAAAGAATTCCTTCAAAAAGGGAAACCATAGCTAAGATTAAAACATGCATACCGTATGTACATCATCTGTAAAACTTCACATCTGCACTAAACATGCAAGATTTTGAATGGGAAAAACGGAGAAAAATGTAGAAAAATCTTTGTGTAGAAATTTATTAACAACTGCTGAGATGTGGAATACGAGAAGGTAATTCAGTTGCCTAAAAGCCTCTTAATGCAATGCTGCATAAATATTGGTCATAGCACTCTTGGGCTGATAAAACAGAGATGGTAACAATTTCAGAAGGCTGTTCTAAGAGAGTTGAATGGTTGCCTCCAAGCTACCTCTCACTGGCTGGCTCAAATTCTTTGGCAGAGTGAGCCTGTTTGAAATTATGGCTCCCGAAAGTCTAAGTTGAGAAAAGCCCACACGGCTTAAATGTTAATGTCTTGACTCCGTGCGAGGTCACCAAAGCAAGTATGAAAACCTTGAAATGGAGGGAACAGGAACTCTCAACGAGTGGTCTCACATACATCTTTTATGACTTCGGTAAGACTTCTTTATCTGATTGTCAGCGCCTTAAAAATAAGGAAGGTTCTAATGGTTGCTCCCTTACAAATAGCTTCTATATGAGAACTGAAGTCAAGCTTTTCCGTGTAAGAAAAACCTGGGCCCTCAATCTGCTCCACTCTTGAGATGGGCTGGGATGATCAAATGCTGAAGAAGAACACATCAACCTGTATGAACCTATTCTTGAATGATACGTCTTTTGTGGAGCGAGAGGTAACTGCCACAGAACGGAGAAGTTGTATTTGTTAATGGGAGACTGAGTGGATATCGCCTGGGTTGGCATTCATCATTGAGATTACCCGTAATAGTTGCGATTACCTCTAAAGTTTACCCTCTTTTAGGCATTCATCAAAATGATTACCCCCACTCTATGGGGTGAAGTGCGGGGTAATTCTATGTTTTAGTTTTGGATCTGCTGCTTGTTTTCGTTTCGTGCATTATCCTTATACGAAAACAGAGCTTATTATAAGTTTCTTCCTACACTCGTCAGTAAGGTAAAGGAAACTTATAATGTGTAATGTGAATTTTTGTTAATTATATGTACACAAACATTTACATGTACATGCATACACAAATGAATGTATGCGGGCATGTACGTACAAGTACAACAAATATAGACCCAAGTATGCATGCATTTATATAGTTATTGGAAAGTACACTAGTTTAAATGTGTGTAAAATTATTTTTAAAAAATTGCATGCACGAATACCGGGTCCACATATACAATTACACACAATGGTACATTAACACATTTGTACAAACATATATACACATAAACTTACTTCATCTGTCCAAGAGTCCCCTGGGTGTCCTCATCTTCTTGGATGCTCGATGAAAATGAGAACTACTCCACAAAATGTAAACAAGTAGAGTTGTTTGTGAAATCTTGATGAGCATGATAAGAGTTGTGGTGATAATTCTGTATTGCATCAATGCGAGGTAATCTATACCTATGCGAGAGGTAAACTTTACTGTAGGAGTTTACCCCAGACAATAATGTGATCCAACGCTGTCGTTGCGCCTATTAATGGAGCAGGCTTTGTTCACTCTGATTGAGGTGCACAGTAAAATAGGCTAATGACTCGATTCCAACGGCTTCGAAAGCGGATATACCAACGTTTGAACAACGCCACCACGCTGTCACTCAGACTTCAAAGGGTGAGTTGCTTTCGAATTGCTGTTGCTTTGGAGAATTTAATGTGGTTCATTATGTTGTTATGCAGTTTAGTGCCACAAAACTTTGCTTTGTTTAAGATTAGGTTTTGCAGTGTTGCATCCTGCTTCAAAAACTTGTCACCACTGCTCGAAATGCTTTCATTTGCCTGCCCAAGGAAGTTATTTGACTTTTTTATGCATTCATATGGCCTCATCTTGTTACTTACCTTTTATTGCAATATTTCATCCCAGCTTCGGCTACATGCCCGGTCCCTCTGATGTGATTTTATGTTTTTCTAAACTTAGTTGTTTGCCATAACAGCGGCAATGTTTGACCAAAGCAGTTAATAAAAAGCGCACCTGAAACACAAAAAAATGTGTTTCCTTTCATGGCAAGAAGGCCGCGAAATTTTCTTTCATCTCATATAGAGAAGCAAGGGACTCGATACCATGAGTGGAGATGAAATGCAAACTAATTTTCAAGGAATGAAGCAAAAATTGTATCGTATCGGCGTAAATCTACACAAGGGTATTGATTTTATTCGGCTGGCAAGAAAGTCTTGAGACGTTTTAGAATTTTTTGTGCTTTATTTTATTACTCAGCACACAGTGGAATTTTCCCAACAATATAATAACCATAGTTAGTCACTGCAGTGTCACACCTAATGGGCAGGTGAGCGGTCCCCTTCTCCCTGAACCGGGAAGACTGGGAGCCGAAGAAATCGCTGACCTCTCTTTCAACATGGTCAACTTTGGTGAATTTTTTCTTAGCTTGGAATGCTCTGAAGGAGCAGAATAGGTGGTAGCAGGAAGGGGCAACTTCAGGAGAATAGGGTGGGTGGGAAACCGTGACCCAGCCCAGCTCCTCCAATTTTTCACTGGTTTTGGGGCAGGGCGCAGCACTTGGTGGTCATTGACCAGCAGGACTTAGTAGGTGTCGATCATATTTGGGGAACTTACTCGCGAACGAGTGCCTCTAATCTGCGTCTGAGAAGCGTCAGAGCTGGGATTAGGTCAACCCTTCACAAAATAGTCTCGCGCTTGCCGAACACGGTCATATAATGTAAATTGAATGGACTGTAAATCACTTCCTTTCCTTGAACTCTGACGCCTTCTAGTGATAATCAGGTGTTGCTCTTCTTGTAGGAGGCGGATCATGTTGAAATTTTGGATGTGGATGAGCACTATACGAGCAATAATTGCCCCAAGACGGCATCATTCATTTTTGAGAAACCGTCTTTCTCTTTGGAAAAACCGTCAAAAGTGGGCAAAAAATGGTTTTCGACCATCGTTGACCACTCTCGACGGTTCTTCTCAAGAACGGAGACGGTTTCTCAGAAACGAAAGATGCCCGTTTGGGGGAGAATTGGCACTCCCTTGGCGCACATTTTGGAGTTGACAGCGCATCAACACGCTCCTTTGAACTAGAGAAATTTTCTAAAAAACTTTTAGGGTTGGGATAAAAACGTGCTCCAATGACAATCTTGTGGTTCTGACAGGTGCTTTAACAAGTTCGGACCAGTTCTAGCGGGTTTCCACATTTCCAGACAGTGATTAGTTCTTCGAGGGTTTCAGCTTGGATTGGAGATAAATTACACCAAAATGTTCGCGAACTTCACGAACTAGCTAAAAATTCCATTGTTGGACTTTACCAGAAACTATTGCTATTACTCTTGTTCACTTCATTTTTTTTTCTGAGAGGACCCCAATACATATGTAAGTACTTAGTAACCCATTTCTGAGTGTGATTGAACTTAGTGGTCCCCAACCTCTAGTGACCACGTCTTGCTGTGCCCTGATTTGGGGCCTAGCGTCACCATGGCGCAGGTGTACAAGAAACTCGTTTCGACCGTTTTTCTCGAACAACACCCGCGACTTTCTGGAGCTAATTTGCGTAAGTGTTACCGGTGACTGTGTATGTTTGCGGGAGCTGCTCGTAGTACAACATTCCTGGCGAATTCCAGAAGTAGCAAAGGGAACACTTAGTTGGGTGGGGGTGCGATTTGGCGGATCTTCTCCTCGAAGGACCCACATGGCACGATGCGTGTTAGAATCGTAGAGGACCCAACTCTCATCTCCAGTAATTAGCTATTCCAGAAACTCCTTTCGATGCGGGGAGAGCAGGAAAAACTGATTTTGGCTAGACGGACCTCTCTTGGAATTGATGTCGTAATTAAAGATAGGGAAGGCTTTTTGGCTATATGCCTATTATGGAGAAGCCCCGAGTTAGACCTACAACTACCACATGGTAGGTCATGGGTACCGACCAACAATGAAAAGTTCTGGAACTTTCAAGAAAATCGGCTCAAGACTTTCTTACCACCCTACTAGTACCATTCAAAATCATTGAAACACTCACCATCTCCCCTAGGAAGCAACTGTGGGCTATTAAATTCGATGCCCTACTCACAGAATATAAAGAACATGCAGAACACGCACAGTTACATGGAGCAGAATCGGCATGAAAGCCAAAACTACAGAAACCACGGTAATTGTTGGACAGAAAACGAAAAAAACGCGAATCCGCGTTTTTTTCGTTTTTTCTCCATAACTCAGTTCTCTTCGCTCCTTATCAGAAGTTCTGCCTACCAAAAGATTCGTGGAGGTGAGATCTACAAGAAGAGCTCAACATCGTTTCCGAATTTTCACAAGGAAACAGCCCACTGCGTGAATTACCTGCGGGTACGAATCAGCGAGCGAGACACCGCGATAAACGTATCCTAAGGATATGTGCTGTGTGAGGTACATATTATGGGAGAAACATACAGAAATACTTATATATTCGGAATCTAGAGAATGAGCCGATTATTTTGATACCCCATACACCTAAATTACTGAAACTTCTATATTTCCAGAATTTTCGGG
>KN731926.1:0-11592 GCA_000816745.1 Ancylostoma duodenale | reverse complement strand
TGAGATTATAAGGGGAAAGTCACCAATTGTTTTTTACCACCGGACTGATGCTTAAACCTTCACGTAAACTATGACTGAGCGGTATGTTCAGAGGAAAAACGTCAAGGACCACTACGATGTGGTGAATTTGAATCCTTATGGAAAGAAAATAATACATGAACACTAAAGGGGCAGCGGACTCCTCACCTTGAAGGGAAATTACTCAATCTCATTAAACCCTCATAGATAGATACTTCATACGCAGCAACCAGCTACAAGGTCGTAAAAGTCGAGAAAAACAAATGAAGTCATGCGCGCGCATTTGACACATGCGAGTTGCCGTGACGAGTGCGTTGACGAAGACAAGAACAGAAAAAATGAGAAGACAAGAAAAGTTCAAGAGTGACACTAATAGCCTTCCCTTGCGATGTTCGAATTATACTCTTACAAAATTAGTGCTCCAGCTGTAGTGAGCGTCGATGGAGCTTACGAAATCGCAAACTTGGGCGCTTACCGCAGCGCGGTGGCGTCGTGAGCTAGAATAGCTGTCTTACGCTACCGTAATAGCTTGGAAATGACGAAAAAACCCTAAATATAGCTGCGATTCGCCACAGCAGCAGCGCAAGACTGCGACCTCTTATACACGACGCTGTCTCGCTGCCGAGCACGTTCAACTCCACAAATTTGTCACCTCCTTTGTCATTTCGACCAACACTGTACCTTCACAGCACTTCATTACTATGATGATAACCAAAAACTTGTTCTCATAATCGAACTCATAGAATTGAATCTCTTGTCACGAAGCTACGAGAACACACCCATAAACAAGGAAACATAGAAGAAATGCTGAAAAAAAAAGGAAAACCGCATCACCTGAGCAGGGTTGTACTGAGAGCCCGGACTTCCATTATTATTTGATGTATTTGTAGAAGTCGTAGGTGCACGATTGGTATTTGGGCGTTTGAACTGATTAGCTGCCTAAAAGACCAGTACATTACAAGGCACTACCACAGAAATTGTTCGAACAGAATAGAGATAACCATGATCCTAGTACTAACCTCTTGTTCTGGACAAACTATGGCATTATACCGGGTGGTCCACTCTTGATTCGGTTTACGTATGGGTATAAACCGATCACCGTGGCTCTTCGTAGGTGTCACCAGCGGTGAACGCACCTTAAGAAAAGAATATTATGAGTAAAATAAAAGAGTATTGATAACAAAATATAGAGCATAGAATGGGCAGTACATACCGGGGCCGCGCAGATTTTCACAGGTGAAGTTCCAGGATTATGTGGTTTCAACAGTTTTCTCTCTTTGCTTGGACTAGCAGTGGGTATCATACCTCAGCTACTATCTAAACGACGAGAAGATTAAAATCTGTCCTCCGCCAGTAAAGCGAGGAATAACGAAACGTCGATACGAACGAATAGGAACAACATAGCACGACCAGACACAAAAAAAGCATAAAAATCGTTTTTAAGAACCACTATCCTTTCCCTGTTCCCAAGACAGAAAATGGAGAGGAAACAGCAGCGTTCCACTCTTACGATCTTTAAATCTTCGACTTTATTGCAGTGGAACTGTGTAACGGAAGTGCTGATTCGCTGTTTACGGAATGCATACAAATTTAACGTCCGCTTTACGTCGTAGCGTTTTTCTTACAGTCGCCGTAGTTAGAATGTGGAAAAGTGGTGGTATACAGCAACTCTGCCAGGAAAACGATACTAGCGGGCAAGACAGTATTGACAGTCATGATCAATAGGGTTACAGCTGCCTTCTGACATGTGGCATACGCACCCTGCATACGCGCCAGCCAGACTGCTGCAAGAAGTTAATAAATAGTTACGAAATAAGGACAGTTAGTCATCAATAAATTCTCAGAATGTAGTACTTCTAAAGCAAAACGACCACAAACCTATAAAACTGACAATCTGTTACGCATCCTAAGATAGATGTGAAAAAAATTCTGATCTAGTGAGCGAACAGGATGTCATCAGTACATTCCTTACATCACAGAGTCAGTTTTTTAAGAGACAACCTGTTTAAAGGGAGTTCGAAGCGTGTTTGAGAATTACACACACAGATCTATGTTGGAGTGTGACTTTTACACTACACCTGTAGTGTCGAGGTAGTGAGTGGAGTGGATAGTCAAGTGATTATGAAGGATAATTAAAATCGCTTTCAAGTGATTACAGTTATAAAAAAAGCCTTCGTAATGTATTAAGCAGCTTTTTCGCCCAATTTCTCAACTCTATGCATAGCCTACTTCCAACTACTTTTCACATATGATGGATAGGTTTTCAGTACATCAGGTTACTTCACAGTATCAAAGTATCATCAAGAAAACAGTAACGATTGCTGCGCAGCAACGGAAAATGATATCCCCTCTCATTCTGGTCTATCATGTACGTACAAAGATTTCTCGAGATGAGACAACGGAATCAACCGATTTTTCGAAGTTCTTCTGCCTGATTTCTATCAATACTTCTGCCACTATCATTATTTTTCCACCACTATTATTTTTTATCAAGAGTGAGCGCTCTGTGAATAGGAATTGATTCCAATCCGTTCAGAAAACAAGAATTCAAGTATTTTGAAGAAAGATAAAACTGGACTATGGATAGAGACAAGCAAGTATCGTTAGCAACCGAAGTAGTGGCGAATCCACGCGCCTAAGCATAGTGCGGTCGTGCATGGTTGACATTCGTATCGATTGAAAGTGGCCGCTTTTCATAGGCAGTTCAGTCCGCGATTACACATCTCATCCTATCTCTGTAGTGCAAAAATGCGACGTTCCAGCAGTTCTAACTCTAATCATTCCTGTAGTGTTCGAGTGAATTTATTCATCAAATCTAATAGAAACACCGTGCTGAGGCACAACACTTGGAGGGGCTTCGAAGTGGATGTAACAAAAGAGGAGGTTCCAAAAGATTCAAAAAGAAGCCAACTTCGTAAATAAATATGAGCATTTGCCCCTAATTACTACTATAATTATTTTACTTCATAATATTCAACACTTTTAAACCCATGACTTATTCATTAGACATCTCAACGCCTTTTTAAACTTACTGATGAATGTAGGAAAGGCATATTCAAATGTTTAGGTTAAGTATAAGGTGTAATGCACAAAATAATATCTCTTATGTACAACAAAACAGCTACACATATGTACATACACGCATAAAACGCAAAAACTTCACTCCCACAATTGCTGCCACAACAGCAAAACGTTCCTTCTACTGAAGAACAGGCTAAGCGAGGTCTTGTACATTTTTACACATATTATTTAGATTACAGAGAATATCCCCGTAAATCGCAAAATCTCGTCGATTTCCGGATAAATCTTTTCCAAGCTTCGCAGAAAAACTGCATTTTCGAAAGGACCAGTCGATCTCGTTGAAATTTCGAGTAAATTCCAGGGGAATTAGCTGCTCTACGGCTGAATTCCGTTCATCTTCGTGCAGAACTGCTCACGGTTCTTCTTGACCTAAGATGCACACATAAAATGCAAAAAATTCCCCAAAATTGCTACCAAAATCGCAAAAAGTTTCTTCTATTATAGTTCTACTACAGGACTAAGCAATGCCTTTGTATATTTTTACATACATTATTTGAATTCTGGAGGACATCCATGTAAATTAGGCATTTCGCAAAACCTCATCGGTTTCCGGGTAGATATTCGCTCAGCTCCACAGAAAAATTGCATTTCAAAAAGACCTGTAGATCTCCCTGAAATTTTGTGAGAGTTCCAGCGTGAGAAAATTTTGGTGCTCTCCATCTGAATCCCGTTCATTTTCGTGCAGAATTGCTCATGGTTCTTGAATGCAAAGGGAAACCACCGTTCTAGAGGCAAAAGAGAAACATCCTCGAAGATACCCACGTATGTACAGGTGGAAAGACTTCGTTCAGTTAAGAATATAGGAGAATAGAACGAAGAAAATGGAGAATAACAACACAAAAGACTGAAAACCTCAGCTGCAGACAGACGTCTTCCAGCGAATCCAGTAAGCCAGGCGGAGATGGTCACATGACATTAATTCAAGGCGGTGAAAATCGATGAGTGCCTACACTTGTTGTCCTGGAGGACGTATTTTAACTCCTTGGTGCAGAACAAAGGAAGTAGTACAAAATAATAGGAAAAGCAATAATAGGAAAAGCATGAACTTCAGAAAGAACGCCGTATCAACATTCCAACTGAGGAAAATAAATGGATAGTTGCTAAGCAAAATGATTATTTTCAGGACCGTAGAACTTAAAAGCACCGGGTAAGGTGGCGTAAGGGGCTCCCGATGAGAATGGTGGCCCACAATGGACGGCGACCGCAGCTCGGGCCATTGCCGCGACAAAACGATCGATATTAAAATCATCTGCTGCAGTTTCATCGATCGCCAGGGGTTAGATCCGCAAGTGGCCGCGTGCCAGGCGTGCCTTCGCGGCGCGGCCCGGCGCCAATTTCAAAGCGTCACCTGCTCCGCGCCGCCGCACCCCTGACCTTATTGACCTTTGCGTGGGTGTATTGTTTCTGCTCCTGCGTCGTACAAGTATACAAATAGCCAGCACTACAAAAGCAAAAGGGGCTGAGGAACGGAACCACCTCAAATTTTGTACAAAGTGGTCGTTCGTTGTTGAACACGAATACCGTGTCCATTTTGAGCCACTAATCCTGTTCCTGTACGGTTATAGCACTATCACCGCGAGTAATTGAACAAAAATATCAGTTTCGACAGGAAATTTGATAATCAGCATCCTCTTCAGACATTCGAGAGTCCCGCCTCATAGAATGACGAATCCCACTCAATTGTGAGCGGGGGCCACCAAAAACAGAACTTTTGTCTCGCAAACTCCGGCGGGAGACCGGATTTTGTCCCGACGATGATGTCACTGCCGGTGGGAGCCTCGAACTACTCATTAACCCACGTTGATACGCATAAACCCAAACGTTGATCCCTTGAGTTAACGCCCATCTCGTGGGTTAACAAGTGACGCGGCGCGGCATCCATTCCTAGTTATTGTGCTATGCACCCGACTTTCACTTTATCTTCCAGGATGCTCTCCACTTCCGTGAAGTGAGGGGGCGGGGCATCTTCCTGTCGAAATTGGCATTTTTGTTCAATTACTCGCGGTGATAGGGCTAAAACCCTATAAGAACAGGATTACCAGCTCAAAATGGACACCATACTCGGGTTCAACAACGAACAACCCCTATGAACGGAATTTGAGGGTGTTCCATTCCTCAGCCCCCTTTGCTTTTGCGTAACTCTTTCGTAGAACTATTGCATCTCGATCCTTACGCATCCCAGCTTGCTCCTGAGATACCCGTGCTAGCGCATTGGCACCAAGCTCGAAACAACAAACATCTTTGAAAATGCAGATTCTTGGGTAACCAAACCAACATCGCAATGGGTGTCACTGCCAGCCAATTATTGATGAATCTTCAGGAATTCATTCTCCAAAGCCTACGCTAGTTGCAAATGTTCTGACCTAATTTTAATTTTTTTTATTTGGATATCATCAGGATATGTATAACCGACAATGTAAATTAACTAAGTACAATTTTATAAAAGTAGTGTTGCATCGTCAAATAGCTTTGCACCGAACTAAAATCTCAGTATAACGCAGTTAAATGCTAACAATTATGTAGTACAAATGGAATTGCTGAAGCAACATACATGGGTGTAAGACATCTGTAGAGTTCTCATGGTTATGAAAACAACGCTGTTTCGTTTACAACGGCAGAAATAATAACATCAACAGCTATTATGAAAAGTACGTCTCAGTAGTTCCATAAGAGATCAATACATTTCCGTCTAATAAATAAGTAACAACGGAGAGAAGTCAAGGTGTGCCGTACTTTTGCTCTCGGAACACCTTGAGTTGCTCAATGGCAAGATGTAACTTCTTAGCTGGTCCGAACGTAAATGCAAGATGGCTTCGTAAGTCGTCGAAACCCATCATTAGCAGTGCGTCGCCATCAACCTCCTCTCGTCGGAATGTGGCCGCACACGTTTCGGAACCTGTGACAGCTTGAGCCCACCGCGCTGCCACATCTGGCTGTAACGAAACAATCGGAATCATAGAAGCATCACCAACTGAGCAACTAATGATTGAAGACTGAAGCAGGGCTGAATTGAGAAAAGGAGAGCGTACCGTCCAAAGTTTCGGGTCCACATCGTAATCCACTCCAGGAACATTGAGTGCTCCGCAAGATGCCATTACCGGAGTAGCTACGCCTACAGCTGGTTCCGTTACCGGAGAATGGTCGTTGGTAACTGGTGAAGTCATCGATGTCCGCAACGTGGTAGGCTAAAAAGTTCAAGAGCTACATGAAAAAATAACCACTATTCGATTACCTTACTATAATGTACAGTAGAGGTCAGGAAATTTGATGAGAGGTTTTCCCACTTATGCATGTCTTGACTTCCCCAGCTCGAAAATCAATTCTCAGGATGAGATCTGGACATGTATGTCGAGGCAATATAGAGGCTTCCCCCAGAAGGTAGCATGGGCACAGACTCAAGCCTGTTTGGATAATTTGTCAAATACCTCAGTTTCCTCGTATTTCCTGGATTTTAACTAATACGTATTTCTGTTTTTGTCCGTTGGAGAAGCGAAAGCTTTGATAAAGATGATATGTCACAACAATTTTCGAAAAGCTCTCAGCCTCCACCAGTGGCGAACAGTGGAAACCCCGGTTTTTCTGCCCCCCCCCCCTCCCATTTCTGTGTTCGCCACTGCTTCCTACATATTTCTAGCCGTGACTACGAAATTGTGCATGGTCGTGAGTGATACGGTAACTATGAGGTTATTACAGTTAATCATACCTGAACTGAAGTAGGTGACACCACTCCTCGTGGCGGGGCAGAAGTGACCGGATGTGAAACATCATAAACTGTGGTGAATGATTTCTTCGGGAGGGCAGAGTCTTCATTTCTTTTGCCCTTAGATGAGGACGGTGGGGTAGTCTCCTCTTCGAATTTCGGTCGTACTGGAATAATTTCTCATGCATACTACAATATTTTACAAACAGCACAAATGTAGCCGGTAATGGAAATGAAATTCTAACGCACTATCGTTGAAACTTGAAGAAGACGATAGCGTACCTTCCGAACCACCTGATACTCGCTTTATCGACTCTGCTGAAATAGATAACGTTCGCCAAACGCCAGAATATATGCATAGATTGAGACTCTCATCAATTTTCACTCCCGTTTTCATCTACGAAAACAGTTCGCCACAGCTTCCTCAAATCCACAACTCTGATACTTCGCTACACATAAATGCAATCAACTTACAGAACTTCCGACCGATTTTCTCATTAGCGATCATTGATTGGTACGATCGACGACATTTGGTGGAGCAATATTGTGGTGTTGAAACACATCGTTCCTTCTGAAAGAACAAAATAAGCTGTAGGAGAGCGTGAAAATGAAAAAAAACTCACCTCTTTAAATGAAACTTGACAATAAAGGCACCGGTCTTCGGGAGAATCCTCAGATAAAGGCAAAATACGCATGCTCACTGTTGGGGTATTCAGAACCGATTGTTCTTTCTCTCTTTCCTTTTCTTTTTCTTTATCCTTTCCTTTGTCCTGTTTTCCACTACCTGGAAAAACTTGACAGTTTAGGCGCGAATAGGCTTGAATTTTTCATTTTGTCAAAGACTAGGATTTTCTCAAGAACAAAAAATTCAAGTAATCATAGGATCATAATCTGTCGCAAGACCTGCGAGCTCATTTCTAAACAGATACTATCTATTGCCAATAAAAGGGACTTGCTACAAACTGTGAGGTCTGGATATTGCCCACAAGCTACATTTATAGTGCATCGGGATCCTATACGGTCGGGTAACAAAAGATACGCATAGATGTTCGTTACCCGGCGATCAATATGTACGTATCATTTGTTATCCCACCGGATCGGACTCCGATGAACTACTAATGTAGCTATAACAGCGTACTTGGTATCTACAGTGCCGGACAATTAAAGCGGCGCGTCCAGCTGGTCTGCCGCGCCGCAACACCTACGCAGCGTGGCAGACCAGCTGGGCGCCACGCCGCGCCTGCTGTCGGGCGGTGTTTCCCATCGTTTTCTTTGTGCGTTTCTATTCATTCCAAAGTGCTCGTGTGAAGCATAGGCAGACCTTCAATAATCGCAACGCCTGACAACCATATCATCCAGCTGGCCTGCGGCCCGCTTCGCGTAGGTGGTACGGCCCGGCAGACCAGACGGGCGATATTCAGTGACGCAAAAGTGACTAAATGGCGTTGTATGTGCGCACTTGCAGCGCACCTCGCGCTCATGTGCGTAAACCAGTGGACAAATAAATACTTAAAATATTGAAAATAAAATGCGATTAAGGTGCGGTGTTGAAAAGAACAAAAATCACAAGCGTTGAAATCTAAAACAGAAAGGTGACGATTTTTCTACAGTATTCAATGTGCTGCAATGTGTTCTGAGGGCTGAAAAAAAACGAAAGACCAACTTTTCTTGGATGAGTGGCTATGGGTATCCATAGAGTCCACTGAGGAACGAGACCGTTCGGCTTTCGAAGGACTCTCGGTTGTAGACGACTGGGTGCTTCGACGTTTTTGCCTCGATCTTGGTTTTTCAGCATGCTCAGTTTTGTCGTGATCGTCGCCAGTTTCTGATGATAGACGTTTTTCCTTGTCAAGCACGCTCTTTCGTTTCTCCGTATCCAGAATACGCCTTCCACAATCTTTTGGGCCAAAATCCATACTTAATAGAAGTTCCAACTCATTTGTCCTCCTTCTCGGTGGATGATGTACAGGTGCAGGGCGCCGACTCTAAATAAATTCCCAATCTCAATCACTTCCATCAAAGAAACTATGAACATCGAGAGGAAAAAACACTGCCAAACCTTGGATTGTTTACGCTCTTCTGTACGATCTTCGGAGGCATTGTCTGGTTCCTCCTTTTTTGGCTTGTTGGATTGAGCTTCGTTCTGAGTCTGAGCTGAACGACGTGAGCGAGCTGGCACCTTTCTCTTACTTTCATTTTCTGACACCGCCGGTGTTGGTGTTGCTGCCTTGGCCGGCTTGGTCGGACTATTTTTCTCCTTCGCGGCTGGAAATCAGACATCTACATTTGAATCTGAACTATAGAAAAAAAAACCAAAAAAGTATATTCCTCACGTTTCTCTTCTGTTTTGTTCTTCACATCAATATCCGCGATGAGTGGCATAATGTCATCCAAGACTTCAGATGAAACTAGCTCCGTGATCTTATCGTACTGAGCGAGTGGAAACGGAACATCTGATTCCTGCACAATTAAAGAGATACAGGAGAGAATAGCACGGAGAGAAAACTTAACCAAGAGGTGATCAACACTGCAAATTCGAACAGGTACTTGGACCAAGAAAAAAAATTCTGAGAGAAACAAAAAACAAAATGTATCGATACTTTGTCAGTAGTTTCTGTTATAAAAAGCAGGTTTGTTCGCGTTATAGGCAAACGCTGACCATGTGTTTTGATGTAACAAACGTGCAGAACGGCTGCGCACTTATACAGATCTCTACCCTTGTGACAGGAAAGTAGACTGACACAATGACAATAGTGCAGGTGTACTAACCAAAAATGAGCACGAACATAAGCTGCCAAACAAAACGAGATCTATGTGGATAGAAGGCTTGTCCAACATACTGTTGAAGGTAGTACTCACGCAAGCCTTCTAACCGGATATTTTGCAGTATTCTGAGGTTTCAGAGGAGGTAGAAGCCTTATCTAATGTTGAAATGGCGCGAAATGCACGAGAAATTCACGAAAATGTGTGTTGTTTTCCATGCTCTTGGCTGCGCTTCATTTGACTTTCCAGGTCTTGCCGCACGAACGTCAGACGCGCATGTGAAAGTGACCAAGCTTGCGTACGCAGGCATGAGACGGAGACCACTAAGGCAACGTTGGTAACCGCGCCCACGGCAATACTTTCGCAGGTAGGCAGTAATTAATTGTGTTCTACTTACTGTTGTGATTCTTTAGCAACAGATCACACGGTGAACGAGTTACTTCAAAAGTGAAAAGTTCCGTGAGTGCTGCCTTTAAGGGCCACACTTGAAACCTGCTACGTTGTCTACAGAAACACAGAATGACAGCTCGTTGGTTTGCTACCATGCTTTTATGCGACTTCTTCCATCTACAGCGTAGCAGCTGGATAGGCGGGTGGTTACTACTAAACACTCTTATGAAATAAAAGGAGGGTAGGGGGGTGGGGGACTTCGGAGTTGTGGAATACCGTCAGCCACATATTTGCTAAGCTATGGCTGAAGACAAATGTTCCATGGAGTATTCCGAGCTTTTGGAAGCCATTTCACAGATTTCAAATATATTTTGCAACATCAGTATGGGCAGGTCTTATAAGCACATAGAACCCGTGTTGAACTAGCAGCTTGAGCTTGTGCACTTATCTGGTAAAAGATAAAGCACTCTTTTAAGCTAGATTTACGACCATTTGTAAGCAAAAACATAGAAAGAAATGCCACCAATGTGCTAACACAAAAGCTGACAACAACTTGGTTCGCATTTGCGTATAAAGTTAATCTGGTCACCCCTCTGGTAGAATAAGCATCGCGCTGGCTCTAGTTGATAACACCAACCTCAATAGTGAAACCATCCATGTAGTGGACCAATGGCTTCCCACATCCTCCACCTCTCGCTCGAAAGGCCAAAGCTTCCCTAACGAATATGGACTCTAAAGACTTTGCGGAATCTGTGACTGGCTGAGGTGAAGAATCATCTATCGAATCTCCTGCAATAAAAAAAACAATGAGGCACTAGGATGGAAAATACTCTGAAAAGATAACTAAGCTATATCAACATACCTCTATCAAGCGCTGGTGGAGCATCGCCTGCTGTATCCGGACTGTCCGTGCCACACGAACCACTGTCAGCTCTTCCCTTCTCATCCATTCCCAGTGCTAGATATTCTCCAACACTCATTTCACCTGATCCACTCTCCGGACGCCGTTTCTTGCATCGACTTGCCATTGTTTTCTGAAAACATATCTTACATGTGAACGCTATTTTGCTGTAACAAAGTAATGTTCCAAGCATATTTTTATCACACTATTCAAAAACTACCGTAGAGTAACGGAAGAGCTCTCTTAGAAAAACATCTCGTCGGAAAGAACAATGAAGCTCTTCCTAAAGTTTGTGTAGGAAGGACATGTGGAAATGAAGAAAGATGTCAGACATTTGTTAGTACTTTTCTCACTACACGTTTCCTCACCCTTTCGCCTTTTGTGAGCCTTGTATGTATCTACAGAACGACTTCTAAGCAATGTAGCTTTCAATGTGATAAAACACCATTAAGCTTTTTATCTAGGATTGAAACATTTAAGCTGGATTTAAGTTCTTTCCAGCTCCAATAGAAATGATGCGAGTAGCTACAAATTGCAGCACACTTCACACTAAAGTCGACAAGAACTCAAAAACCCATTAATAAGGAGGTGGAATTAATTCTCGTTTATCTGTTCAATAGTTGATTTAGTAGTATTAACGTCAAC
The DNA here is from genome assembly GCA_000816745.1 of Ancylostoma duodenale. NCBI lineage: Eukaryota > Metazoa > Nematoda > Chromadorea > Rhabditida > Ancylostomatidae > Ancylostoma > Ancylostoma duodenale. The sequence continues at coordinate 94 of KN731926.1, read as the reverse complement.
CATGACACAAAAAAAACGTCCCATCACGTGCTAACATGTGGAGAAGCGTCTACAATGGAACCACTGCACCCTCTCTCTCTCTCTCTCTCTCTCT
>KN731920.1:0-11598 GCA_000816745.1 Ancylostoma duodenale | reverse complement strand
TCAGCTATTCTAATCAATAGAAGGGTACAAAAACGCTGAATGGGTAGGCTACTGCCCTACAGGGGAACCAACGGATTATGAGGGAAGCAGCAAAAGGGTAGTGGCAAGCATTCGCTATTTTTCCTTCAAGAGTTCAACCGTAAAATTTCGGTAGAGCTGTATTCTATTTCTGCCACACTATACATTAATGCGAGCGAACCGAGCTTCAGGAGAAGTCTGATTGTCCGGCGTCAGCCGGATGGCCGAACTGGTTTAAGATGAACCGTCCTTCTAAGATGAATTCATCGCTTTACCACACTTTTTATTTCATCGTATTTACCGCCATTGACCTGATTCCTTGTTACATCGATTCGGGAAATGAACTGGCCCATTAGTGATCCGCATCAATTTACATCGCTATATAATGTCAGACAAAATTCTATAACTTTTTGAACTTTCCCTCATAACTTCTCTTGAAAAAAGGTTTGAGAGCTCAAATTTCTGCGAGAGTTATCGATGCTCGAGCCCACTGGGAAACTGTCAGAATTCCTTCGAGGATACTATTAAGTAACAACTCGACCTTCAATAAAAAAATTATTTGGCAAGGAAGCTTCCCTGCGAAATGAAGAGGTTTCGACAGTTTTCCTCAGGGCTCGAGTATCAATAACCCTCGTAAAAGTTTGGGACTTCAAATTTTACTATAGCAGAAGTCATGAAGGCATATTCAAAAGGCTATGTATTTTGAGCCGGCACTGGATAAAAGTCTGATAGAAGCAAAGTGGAGGCACTTGTGTGCGGTTATTAAAACACTACTTTTGGGGAAGGTGTAGCAATACCGAGTGAATTAGTGACAGGGGTAGGTATCCGCTGCGATTTCTCCTGGAACTGCGTTGTGCCAGAGTGATTCGGCTTTTCTGTCCGCTTTCGTACTCTGAACGGAAAAAATCATATCATTATTAATGAATCAGTACACATTATGCAGCGTTTAATGTGGATTTATTTTTTTCATAGCGTGTACTCGCAGGATATGGTACTCCTGTAGTTTCGGAAATTCCGCGGCAAAATACTCGCTTTCGGAATTTTCGCAGTAGAATGACGGAACTTCCGCAGGAGGTATACCGGAATTTCCGCAACAAAATTGCGGAAAAACCAACTGGTTACATGTGGGAATTCCAGTATTTCGCTGTGAAATTTCCGACACAGCGTCTGAGAAGTTGCCGCCCTGTCTAGAATGGAGATAGCAGTTCTGTGCTGTCCTTCCAGCAGTGTAGGCTTTCTATAAACGTCATTGATACTCCTAGCCACTTGAGCCTTATTTGATCCAAAATTGAAGTCGAACGTTAGTAGGTGGCAATGAGGTTAATTTTTGTCCACTTAGATGGTCAAATACCATGCGGTAGAAAACAAGATGGAACGAAAATTGAGGAAAACGGTTGTGAATTGGTAAAGAGCAAATCAGGTGCTACAAAATGGGTTCAACTGCCAATCAGGTGAAGTCCAAATCACCGTGAAAAAAAAAACAAATTGAGTCCAAGTCACCGTGAAAAACAAACGAATCGAGAAAAAAACCGACGCAAAAGATTCAGAGCAAGGGAATGCGGAACTCTCCGTTCTACGGCTATCTTTGGTCTTCCGCTTCATGCTATACATTGTAGCCAGGAAAAGGGAAAAATAGGGATAAGTAAAGTAGAAGAGGTCCTGCTCCGATGACGTCTTCTGGTTGCAAGAGGTCGTTTTCTACCAATAAAATAATTACCGATCCAGAACCCCTTGAGAAGTTGTTGGCCTGCTTGAGAAGTCCTCTGATATTTATTTATTTTGAACACATATTTATCATTTTAAATTTCCTCAATGAATCCATTCATTATTCTCTGTAGTAATGGTCACGTGTGCTGTCTTTTTTATTCCTCTTCACCAGAACTTCAGAGGAGAGCGTCGAGGTGCACAATAGCTATAAGTTGCAATTTTGACCTAACTTTGGTTATCGGGCTTCATTTTTATTCAGGTGGCTGTGGAGAAGAGCAGAAGTCTTTAGGTTACGCTTGAATAGAAGGCCAGATGACAAAGAACTTTCCAAATAAGATTTCAAATCCTCTGTCCAATTTTGCAGTTTGTGCATGAACATCATCACATATGTGGGAGAAAAACATTCTGCAGTTTGGACAAATGTTCGCTTTCCATGGCCTTCATAGCGATCACCATTAGAATAGCTACTTTGCTGACGCGAACAGGTGAAATGCTACACCCAATCTCTGTCTGTACTGAAGACACTTCTCGGAATGCCCTCCTATGCAGTAGGAAAAAAGAGTTTTGCCGATGCTCATCCAATTTGGGTTTTCAAAGCCGCGCAGCTCATAAGATCACCGCAGATACCTTCTACTATATGCAGCTAAAACAGGAGAGAGAGAGAAGAAGAGAAAAGAGAGAGAGAGAGAAATTCACTTTAGATCATTGTTCATGTCTTCCGATTTTCTGAACCTGACTGATATTCTGCTATATGTGCTTCTGCTCGATCCAGCTTGATAGAAGGAGCTCTTTTCTTCTCGGCCTTACGTATCGCCAAAACGACTTCGTCAGAGGCCTGTAAGTGGAGTAAAGGTTATACTTGTGTTCTAAGCCACCAAACGTGTCCTTCCTTCCGGCTGCACTATAGATAAGCTCTGTAAGGAACTGAGAACAAATCTTCAAGCTTTTCCTTATTGCGGTTCTCCGCAAGCACCGATCACGACTGTACGAGTGAGTGTCATCCCGTTCTCTAGATAGTATATGAGCCCGAGTATCCTGCTTATCCATGCAGCTCAAATAGTAGTGATACGAAGGGGAGACATCCAATAGTAATTGACAGGGATTCGTTCCTATTGTTCATGCATGGATTTCTCGTAAAAATCCAAAATGTTCCAAATGCCTTTATCGCCGAGATTTCCGTTTCATGTGTGAGGATTCTGTTCATCGCATTGTAGTCATCGCTGCCATGCTTTTCATGTCAAGGTTTACCTAGCGCAGATGTTATGCTCAAGGTTCCCGTCTTTTGCTAGCTAGATGTTCCTTCATACCAATGTGCAAGGCTCCACACTTCAAGCAACATGCTTTTGGGTACAATATCTCTACAGGTAGAGATATTCATTTTTTACGATCTTCTCGTGGTTGTGATTGACTTGTAACGATTAATTTGCAGATAACATGACATACCCGAAAAACAGGAGTTTTCGGTGAGGACTATTTTTGCGAATTCTAACGCCGTTTGAGGACGGTTTAGGCAGGAAAATAGTCTCTGGTTGTTGCACTACTGGAGAAATGTTTCTAGTACAGCCAAATGGTGTATTCGTTATTGAATCACCTTCAAGGCCCTGAAAATTCGTTATTTTAGTACAATCATCATCAAGCTGAATAAAAATTACGTTATTTATTTGTGTTTCGTTATGTACTGTTTTCTGGACTGTCAAGCTTTATAATCCTAAGAGACAGTTGCTCGGCTTACTTTTGTGCATTGCAGTCTGTTCTTTTTCTAGTTTTGATTTTTGCTCTCCGAATAAATATAAATGAATAGAATTATATATGTTAATGTGGAGCGGATTCCGGACTTTTCACTGAACAGAGCGTATGTGTGCACCTGACTAGGAGCCACAGCCGGATAGCCCCAGTTACCCCAAAAGCCACATCGCGTAACTAGTTTCTTCGATTTATGTGTGGCAGTGTCTCCTATACTACGGAGTAAATTGCAGTCAGCGGGTAAGCCGAAAAAAGCGATGTAGAAAAGTTGCTGAGTAACGCACCTGAAACGGAAAGTATAAAATGGTAACATCTACATAAAATGGGAAATAGAAGAACACCGCTTCAAATGTTGCAGCTGGCTCTTGAGAGGTTCACGAAAACCCCTGCTTTGCTACAGTCAGACCTAGAAACATGAATTGGTTTTACGTCCAGTCATCTTAGAAGTTTGTGAAACTGTGGAACTGAATAATTAAGGTTTGTATAGGACATGTTATGCATACTGCTTGAAGAAACCGTGAGAAAACCGTGGTTGACATTGGTTGTAAGTGACATCCACTGCAGCATTGAGCGCATGAATCTATTCCGCCGCAGAAAATCTACTACTCCACCAGAAAACGAAAACTTCCATGAAGTTAAAATAATCCCTTTTATGAGAACATGTAAACAAATTCCTTATGATACCAATCGTAGCTAGCTTTAACGTTATAAATACACATATCACGTTACCTTTAGAAAGTCAGACAAAGGCGTTCTCAGATGCAACCAGTCGTTCACATCTCATTTAGGATTCGTGGTCGTCTCATTCCAACATTGGCTCACGTTACAGGAATCTCGCACAGGATACCCATCACTTATATGTGGTCAAAACTCGTTGCGAATCCCACGTCACTGCATTTTCCGCATAAGGCCACAAATACGAAGTTGATGGGACAGTAATAAACCAGGAAAATTTTCAAGTCCTTCTCATTTCCTGTTGGCCATGTTTTGATCATGCTTGACGTGATGATGTAGTAGGAGAGTTCTGAGCTGCTGTGCCGCAGCCTGGAAAGTACTGGCGTCAGTAACATAGCACTTCATTCCAAGGGTCCGAAAGCGGTGATTGGAGTTGCTTCCGCCAGATTAGATGGTCACGGCAACCAGGGCAGGTCCGGAAAGTTCCTTAAAGGCAAGGTCCGGTCAGAATCTTGCCCACCCAGGTTTTTTGCTCTTGGAGTCCGACCCGTAGCACGTATTTCAAGTTTGAGAACTAGTTTAAAGCCCTATCGCTAGATATGGGACAAAACGTCCCAGGATTACTGTGTTCGTGGGAAAACGCGCTCCAACCGATAAACGCTGCGCGAGTGCATACTGGACAACGATGGACGCTCAGATACATACAGCCTAACGAACACTTCGTGAAATCTTCTACATCCCATCCAGTGGACCACCGGTCCTTCGAATATGAATTTTTTCCTATGACCCTACAATAGACAGCATGTAGGGCGCGCCGTAAAATGTCATTTGAAAGCATGGACACCACAAACCCGCAAACGCCGTGCCGAAACTGGTCGATGGAAACCATTTGTAATGGGACCTTTCAGGGATTCTTCCATAGTTTTCGTCCAAGGCGTCGCCGTAGGCTACGAGTCCAATAGAAATCCGTAAGATGGAATTTTGCCCGGACCTTGCCTTTAAGCCAGGAAAAAGGTTAGCAAACCAACTTCCACGTCCTGGTTCTCTCTATAGGATGACCGGTTACATCAACCATGCTTGACTTGCTCGGCTAACATCTCATGGATCCCATCCTGTCGGACACCATTAAATGAAAACGACAAAAGCAGGAAATCTATGATGACATCATGATTCGCATCCTTAGTTTTTCACTTTTTTAGAGAAAAAGTCCTGCATTAACCCAACATACATCTTCCTGATTACAATAAAATATCCTCCTTACACTCTGACATGCCACTCTCTGAACTCCTCGTGTTACGCTAAAGATCCTTCCTTGGCGAAAAAGAGCTCGCTGACTTGGATAACTTCTCAACATACCGGTACCTTTGTAAACTTATCTGCAGCTTAGGTAATTCTGATAACAGCGAATGGATAATCTATCCGACCCTCGGAGCAATATCTAAGAATTCAAACGCTTATTCGCAATTATCTAAGTAATACTTTTGAAAAAGTTAGAAAGGAATACGGTCATGGGTGTCATTTCTTCCACTTCTCTCTCCTCATCCTAATACACTGGATAGGCACTCATTTCACTCACTCCTTTCACTCTTTTCACTCAGTTACCCATTTGTTTGCGTATCTTACCACTATGGTGTTCGTACGTATGTCGCTTTGAATGTCGAGGTAGAAACGATTACCGAGAGAGGTAGTGTTGCTTATATAACTCAAATCGCGGTACGCTTAGCCGCGCACCGGAATCGCATGTGCTATGGGTCCCAGTATACAGGTCATGTAACAACGTAATTAGCTCATGAAATACTGGAAAAGACAAGATTCTGAACACAAAATGTTTACACAATCCATGGAACCCCTGTTATTTCATTGGTGAACAACTTTCACGAAGGAACGTCACTGATCGTGGACACTTACATAGGTGGCGATTTCAGGATTACTCATTCACGACTAGCCTCTTCCTAAAGATACGGAGTCGTGGAATTGTCTAACAGTGAAGCAAGTTTGTCGACATTCGTGATCCATATACCACCAATGTATGTTATAGCATTGTTCCAGCCACTGATTTTTTGAATGAAATAAAAACGAGAGTAATAATTGAAGAGAATTGAAGAGACATATTGGATATGGGACCGATGGCGTAATAGATCAGATATACGTATTACTGGATATATAAATTTGTCATAATAAAATTTATGAACAACGCGATGGAATACATAACATCAAAAAAACCCTACATCGACAACTCTGCCCTTTATTATGGTAACGGCTAGCTATGCTCATTTCAGCTACGAGGATGTCAGTGAAACTGATTCTCAAGAAAGTGCCATTGGTACACAGATCACAGATTTCTCCGTGTCGCAATCGGTATGCGTCTCCTGGTCGCAACCGGTATGCGTCTCCTGCTTGGCTGCTACCTGTAAGGAAACAAAGTTTTGAATTGCCTCTGTGTTTCACATCGAGTGAATTTTTGACTTTACATGTTATTAACAGGTAAGAGCAACCATTTTTGTTGTAAACGAGTGAAAAATGTATGAATATAACCATATACAGGAACAATAGGAAAAAACAAAGGTATAAAAAAATGTTGCCCGTATGGTACCAACCTTCTCAAAGTGGCACTGTTTCTACAAGTAGCATAATGAAAAAATAATGGAGAGGACTTTCGATACTCTTCGGTTCCATGTCGACGAATGTTCGCTACAGCATCGAGCCGTGATACAATGGGACATACCCAAAAGGATTTCACTGCGTTTATTAAAGGAAGGATCTGTGCTTCTTGCTAGGATTATGCCCTCAACAGCAAAACGTTGCCTTCACACACTCTTCTAATGTTTTTCTGCTGTGGAGCACCTATGTGAGAACCACATAGTGACACCAGAAATGAATTGAGATAGAATGTCTCCAAACCTTCCACGGTTATCATCATCGGTTCATTCGTTTCTGATTTGGAGTATGGGCATAGATAAAGAGCCCCATCTTGTGCAATTCTATGTCATAACGCTACTTGAGAGCTGATTCCGCTGGCCAGGACATTCAAGGCTCACATATGGGTTGGTTAGATCCGGAAATTGGTGACACGAGTAGAGAAACAACGAAAACAACAACTCTACAGAGTGACAAATAATTACGATAAGAAGGAGCGAGCTTCTGCAGAATTTATTTTGGTTTGCTGCACCTTCACCAAAACTGTCCATATATGCGTTTTAGCTCTAGCGTCCTACATTTAAAATTTATACACGAATTCAAAAATTGTTTGGGTGACGTATACTTGTACACATTGCGACATGATCAACCATTTCTGTCACAATGACGTTCAGGCACGCTACGTTTTTACGACGACCGAGGCATCCAGGATACCAATTTAACCAAGGGTTTGATGGGTACAATGCGATAGAAAAAAGCGCAGTGGAAGTGGGAGCTTAGGAACCACGAAGATCCCTCTGATTTTGCCAAGCAATGTCTAAACTTCGCGAATCTTAAGCCACTGGATCTCTTAGTTTGATCGGTTTTCAAGACTGATTCTTCACAGGCCTCTAATGAAACGTGGAAATGACGACGAGTGCACTCCAAATAATATAGAATAGGTTTGCAGATCAACCGACGGAACCGACAAACGTCTCAGTGCTTAGAATTTAATGTTCGCTTTTGCTCCTTGTTTACTACTAAATATCGATGTGAAGAATTTCTTTCAGATCGCGTTCCTCTATATGTAAAGTCATTTATATTACCAAAAATTTAAACCACACTGTTCTTGGCACATTTTATTTGCCATTTTCCGCTTTATTTTCGATAAAAGTTCTAAACCAGCACTGGTTCCCACGACTATGGCGCCACCTCCTCCATGTTTTCATGAAGGAAAGGGTATCACCACCATACCACCATCTTACAACAATCTAGATTGCCCCTCCGCGATAAACAACCCGCTGATAATTTTCAAACAGGGGTTCCTCTATACATTCAAGAGCAAGTTCCGCATCTCCGTGAGGAGGGATATCGGGGTTTTGGTCCACGCGTTCGAGCAATGCGCTAAATATCAAAGCTGACGTGTGGCAAAAAGTGGAGAGGAGAACCTGCAGTTAATTTCTTCCATCACTCTCCCCCAACCTACGTAGTATTTGATCGCAGTTTTACTTCTGCACGATGTAGTACATGCTCAGATTAGGATTGGCGCACACGGATCGATCTTTTGCGGGCAACTTTTTTTCTGCTTCTGAGAATGACAAGAACATTTTATGGCCAAATAGAATGTCAGGAGTGCTGTGCAAAAAGTGAACATTAGCCTGTTTTCGGATCGCCTACAACCAACAGAGTGTGGATTAGCGCGTTGAACTTGCGCTGAGCACATTCACTTTCGTTGCTATCTCTGCTGGATGCGGCAATGAATGTGGAAGATTCCGTATATTGGAGAACCTGTATTTCGACACATATTTAACCCGTCTTTTTCAATTTGGTAGCAAAAAAAACGAAAGGAATTGCTTTTGAAGATGAAGTGGTCATAGAATTGAAGAAACGGAAATAATAGCCAGCAGCGGCAACACGATTAATAATTGCTGAGCTATTCAGTGACAAGTGAAGATACTACTGACTTCCGATGTGTCCTATACAGAAAATCAATTTCTCAATGCCTCTCCTGAAAACATCGCAGCGCTCAATTCTTTTTTCATAAGTGCAAGAAATTAATCTCCTCTGCTTAAACAAGCTCTATTCTTGATTTGCTCGAAGTTTATATAATGGGCTTCTTTCCCTGAGAACAGATGCCAGTAGCATAGAAGCCTCAGAGGACTTTGAATTTTCCGAGAAAAGTTTCTTACGTGAGAGGAAAAAAGTGCGGAAAAGTTGTTTTCTCATAAATTAAGCTTGACTGAGCTTGATGAAAGCCGGGAATTTATACATAACTTAACGAACTACGCATTGATGAGCAATGGTCATTTCACATGAATATAACGGATAAAATAATTCGAAAAATTTGAAAACTTTCTAGCGAAAAGCCTTGGTTCGGGTTCGGGTGAACTAGGATTTCAAAATTTTGAACTATTGAATTCGGAAAAATCTGAACTATTGGGAACAGAGCTGCAAAAAAGAAAAATGCTATTTTTGCAGTGAAGAAATCTCTTTCTAAAAATTCTTGCACAGGAAGGAAAAATACCTTCTACCTGTTCATTATTCCCACATTCCCATCGCTGATGTTTCTAGAGAATAATACAATTCCCATAGAAAGCAATGCTTGTTATATTCATCTTCGGTGCTTGGACCATGATTGATGACCTATGCATTCCTGTCACAAAGTGCTTTTGATCCATTAATCATGGCTGTGCTCCATTTGCAAAGACGCAGGCAGGCGCAGAATGGCTAAGAAATTTCCGAGTACACGTTTGTAAGCTACTGTACTTCGCGGATATCCTATACATTTCTGGAGTCATTTTGAGGAAGAATTTCTGCACTCGTTGTCTTCTCCAGAGGATTTTTTAAATTTCCATGTACGTATCACACACGGAAACAAACCATGAAAGCATCCATAGAAATTCTACTAATCTCCATGTTCTTTCTTCTTTGAATCCGGGCATTCTGCGATATCAACATTATACTGAGTTGAACCTTACCCGGATAAATAAATATATCCGCTAAAACCGGGTCAAGCTCAACACAGTACAAAGTCCACAAAAATCTTCCTAACCTTATGTGAAAGATTAGTAGTATTTTAGTCTAATTCATTACATGGGCGAGCTATGCTGAGTACAAACCCAACTCGTGTAAAACGTGGTTAGCCTATGAAACAAATAACAAACATTGCAGGGATTCATGAAACATTAACCACGCCAAACAACCTTTTTCAGCGTGATTTGTTACCCTTTCATAGACGACTACGTAAGTAGTATTAGGAGAGGCGAGACGCAAAAGTTCGTTTGGTAACCTGCTTTTAGATTGGTTTTCGTTCATAAATCCCATCTAACCCAGAAATAAACATTGTGCTTGAACACCAAACCGGAAGTGAGTGAAAAAAAACGAAATCGAAAGAAAATTTTCTTGCCGAAATTCAACCTGAGAAACCCTGGGAATCTCTCGAGATATCCTGAGCTTGGAAAAGGTATAGCATTGCCAAAACAGTGATTGGGTCGAAGAGAAGGTTAAGAAAGGCAAGCTACGTACATATACATAGCAACGATTCTTTCATATTTTTATTCTCATCTGGTATCTCTGTAAAACTCGATCGTGCTGTGTTTGCATTCACTTTTAGCGTTTTGCCCTATTACGAACGCGCCTATTCACTGCACATGGTTGGTTAATTTAATCGTTTTACTATTGACACCATTTTTCTTGGTGTACTGACTTGATAAATAAATAATACACAGCGATTAGTAGACGCTTGTAAACATTACCTTGAGGTCTACATGTTTACTTTATGTACATCTATTATTATTTACCTCTTCACTTTTCACTTTTCACTTGCTTTATGTTCCACTATCGGCCTAAACGTCATCATTTACATAAACGCTGGATGGTTTGCAGCAAAGAAGCGGCACTGTGAAAACAAAAGCACGGGAACGCGAACGGTTTTTGTGATGATAGAAAGCATAAGCCGTAAGGATCTTCGCTATTCCAGTATTTGTTAGTTTTTCACATGGAGTTTTCAATACCGCGGAGAAGCCTGCTTTGCGCTTACCCTTTGATCTTTCTAGAAGGTTTTCAATTTTCTCGCCCTGTCATAGTTCGCCTCTTTGAAGCCAATTGCGGCAGACAACTCCATCGTTTCCATGCTTTCCTGGCAGATCTCAACCCAATTCCTCACGGAGTTGTGAAAAATTTAAATTCTTCCGGAAAAAAATGAAAATGTGGCACAAATGGGTAAGAAATGGACTGGGGGAAAGGTAAAAGGATTTGGGAAAAACTCACGAGCAAAAAAAAAAAGCCATACCACGTCATTCAAAATTTTTTGCTTTTTTTTTGTTTCATGCACGCAAAGGTGTAAAGATATGCGACATATGTAGGTGTGCGCAACACTCAAGTTAATAGTCGCAACAGTATGTATTTCATGGCAAAAGTAGTTCAAATAAAGGTAGAACGGCGGAAAAGCACATCTGTTTCTTACCCTCCAGGCACATACTCTGATACCCGAAGAGATTAGGGGAAGTTTCTATCAGTCACAAGACCTGAACCCCTTCATAATAATAGTGATTTATTACTCTGCTTATGGCACCTGTGAAAAATAAACCAGCGTCAAAGAAAGGATAACAGGCACAGAAAACCAAAGCTCAATAACAAAACATAGTGACGGTTATATTCAATGGTACTTGTTGGTCAACAATCGTTTGGGGACCATGCGGTTAAGAGAGATGAAGTTCGGGAGCGGGGGAGGGGCGAGCGGGGAGCAAGAACATATCTTTGATTTTTCTGACTTTTGAATTTTGAAATGAAGCCTAGCTGTTGACGCAATTTTGCTACAACATTTGGATTAGAAACAAT
>KN731917.1:0-11601 GCA_000816745.1 Ancylostoma duodenale | reverse complement strand
ATCTTATCTCAAGTTACACTCAAAATATAATAGCTTCGACAGTCGCCTCAAGAAGCTCGGAGGCTAGAATTCCGTTATACCTCTATAAAGAAGGTCGAAGCTATCCAACTCTGAATCCGCAACCTTACTCAATGAATGGAGGTGTTCGCAAATGATCACAGTATTGAATCATAGATGTTCGCACGAGGCGGAACTACACACAGAATTCCTACTTTTTCATCTGTTGAGCTGCACCTGATGGGGCGAACACTAAATATAACTGCAAAGTAATAATGATCCAGCGCAAACAGAGGAAATTTCATCTAGAGGGTCGAAAAGGTCCTCGAATCTAATGTACTGCAGCATCTACAGTCCTCCTCGGAAATATAGAGTGATTCCGTGACTGCAGAAACGAAATGAACAGTGGATCCGGAGAGAACATGCTCTACGTGAGAGAGTTGAGTAAGTCTCATCTCCTCAACCGCGACGCTATGAAATCGTGCGTGCAATCCGTCTGTTTTTTTTCTTTTGTTAGACTATAAAGGCAGCACTGACAGAAAGCTCAGTTTTGAGAAAATCGACAACGTCCGGCATTTTCATGGACGCAGGAGTCAAGTCCAGTCATGGAATAGCGCCAAAAATCCATGAAAACGAAGCATTGTCTTCTGTGCGCTTGACCGTGCGCCCGTAGTCCATTAGCCCCGCCACGCGGTTGAAAGGCGCGCAAGTGACCGAGCCCAAGTTTTTCATGAGGTTCCTCTGTTACCACACTGAATTCGTGATCAAAGAAATATGAATGAGTGGGAATGATTAGGTGTAAACGGCAAGAAATCCCCAAGTCTCCAGGAACTCGTTCAACACTGCTTATTACTTAAAGATTACTCAAAGACTTAGAGATTACTGAAAGATCCCGTCTTCTAAGGATAGGAACAAATCACTACTTTAACCTACGCTTGAATCAAGAGGAAAATTGTTTGACGTTTGTATGGTTCACAAAATCATAAAGGGCGTGAATGGAATACACATTCGTGATTTTTACACAGTAGTCCCGTCAGAAGCAAGGGGAAGTTCGTATAAGATTTCATATCCTAAACCCAAAACAAGGTGTAGATTCACAAGTTTCACAGCCCGTGCAGGATTCATGTATGTCTCTCTGAGCAAAACAGTGAAAACCAACTCTACGATTGCTTCATTTAGAGGAAACGCTGCTTCGAAACTTCTGACGTTTCAAAGGACCACAATTTACCTGTGGATTATTCATCCTCGTTAGAACTAACTGCTTGGTCGCACTTGTGTATTGTGTACTTGTCAATGTTAGCGGTCTGTTCAGAGTCGCTTTCACTAACATTTTCTAACGACTGTCTTAAACAGCGTATTGAAGTAAATAAATAAACACATCTTCTGCAGCTGACGATCTGTCCGAGGTCAGCATTGTTTGAGCATTTATTTTATCTTGCTTTGGAAGTAAATTTCAAAGAAATTATATGAGTATGTGAGAGCGCCAAGCCATAAAATGTTTGTTTTGGTCCCTTCAAAACACTGCGTACTCTTACTGAGAACGAGAGCCTTGATAATGAGCTGTCTAGACTGTTGTCTTATTCTGGCTCAAGCTAATGTATATACGAGCAGCACATTCTACGTCATTTTAGAAAGATCCGTCGGATGACATGCATCCTACTCCTGACAGGGTCAGCATCCCCACTCAGCTGCTGATCCATCTCGAGCACCCGCCGCCAGGCACGATCCAACAATATAAGCGGTAATTAATTGACAATTGGAAAACATAGTAGCTATCATTGAAAGAGATTAGCGACTGGGACATGCGAGATTCTATTAGTAATTGGGAGAATTAGCGAATGTGAAGGCAACATTTGCAGCTTGTCATGCACCAACGATTTCTCTGCGGAAGCCGTTAATCGCTTCCAACTTGTTTTGATTGAGGAAGTATCGACGTTTACGTGGCAGGTTCAACAAATGAACATACTTTGTTTGATATTCATCCGTGGCATAATGCACCTCCCAATGTGATTACACGTGGAATACTGGAAGAACATTGATGGTTTGTTAGCGGCACTCACTCCTGCCCGAATGTTTTGTTTTCACAGAAGGGAAGGCAGCGAGATACGGCAACCTGACATTTTCCAGGTACAAGGTTCGCCTCATCATTGGCTAACTACTCTGATAACTGTGCAGCACGAACGCAGCCCGAACGCCGTAATGGTTCGGTTAGGAACGCTAGCAGCAACGGTTGACAATGGAGGGGAGAACGGCAGCAACTGTCAGCCGTTGCTGCTAGCGTTTCTAACCGAACCATTACGGCGTTCGGGCTGCGTTCGTGCTGCACAGTTATCAGAGTAGGTACACATAAACACCATGTATGAGTATTGTCGGCAAGCGGTTTACAGCTTTTCCAAATGCGATTGCATTTAATCGAAGCACAAAGGTTAAGGATGTTAAGAGAACCTAACGAAAGCGGATATGGTTTGTTGGAGGAGTCGTGAACTGGAGTCCCCCCTTCTCAGATACGAATGAAGCAGCATTAGGAATAGTTCCAATAATAGTTCATTAATTTGCTCGCGATTTGCGGTTCGCATTCGCGACACCTATGTTGAACCTAAATATACATATATCACTAGTTTCTGTCAATAAATATGCCTTAAATCAATGATAATAGCGGTGATGGAACTTGAGATAATTCGCAAGTTCCATCACCGCTTTTCTTTATTCCAATTCTCCCAATTATATCATGAATATTCTAATACTGATGTTCCGTGCACATGTCTGGTTCTATATCCTTTCACATGAGTATGCTCATGTAAGAATAAATAAAAATATCAACCATTGGGTACATAAGCAGAGCACAAAAGAATCAGGATTCAGCAGGAATTTGACTCGTATGAGTTATGAAATTTTCACCAATACCAGTTATACGGATAACAGTTTTGAATCGAATAAAATTCTTTCTACTTGCATATTATTAATCCGGCAATTTATTGGAGTGTCGATATAAATAAATTCAGCGGGAAGGCTCAGCACTCCATAGCGAGCAGCAACTGCAGCTGCAATGTTCTCATTTTCATCTTCCTAACCCTTTCTATCAGAACTTTTCATGGAAAGAAGCGTTACTTTCCACCTTGCAATCACCAGCAGCCAACGATAGTTCCGATGAAATATTCGCCTTCACTCCTGCCTTCTTTGCTTTTTTGACAGCTTTGAATATCGAGACACTTCAGGTTCTTGCTACAGTGCAAAAGACTCAAGCACTTTTCAGAATGAAAACTCTCATCGCTGTTCTGGCTCTGTGTGCCTTTGCCTACGCTGGATGCCCGAAAATGCATGATCCAATAACGAAGCAAGACTACGACAGTGCCAAGACAGGTGAGGTGCTCCACATTCAGGAGACCCGTTCGGACCCATTCGTCTCTACTCACCAGACGTGTTCGAAAATGAGAACGGTGATAGCGATGCAGTGTACGGGCAACAAAAGTGCCAAGAAGCAGAGGACGTGCACGTGCGACAGGGGTCTAGACCACTGAGGTGGACTCCGCACTTGGACTTTGCGCGCTCATCTTGTGATTTCATGGATTTTGGATGTGGTTTTCACACTTCAACACTATTTCGAAAGCTGATTACATCTGATAACATCAAATCTTCTGTGAAAACATCAAGCAGAGTGCCTTTGAGTGCACTAAAGCCTCAATTCTTGCCAAGAAGCTTCTCAGAACGAAACAGAGCCGGATTTCTTCTGAAAATTATCAGTGGTGTGTAGAGTTCTACAGAATAATGTTCCGCCTGCATTTGCCGGTGACGCAGAGCTGAGATCTAAGGATCATTTTTTTCAACCAAAGGGTACGCTCATATATGGGAAAGAGGACTTGGTTAAACTCTAAGTACCTTCTTAGAACCAAAATGTTCTGAGTTATTTCTATTCCTTACAGTGGCCTATGTCTCCGTAACGAGAGCAAACGGAAACGTTTACGACTTGCAGTATTGGAAGTATTACAAAGCAAGTTTCTTTTCACTAAATGTAGACAAGAATAGCTATTACCTAAGTACTATTGAACTCCCTCGCGGTTCTCTGCAGATAACGACTGCTTCTTCAGGGGGGACCTAACCACTTTTCATCTGTAAAAACACTCACTCTCAATGGGTGTCCAAAACTTGAAGTTGATGCCGACTACATCTTGGGTAGGTGCAGGTGCACTTGGTTGAGATATTCGCAACATTTGTGTCTTCTCAAATTATTTTTTAGGTTGTAATAAAGAGAATGATGACTGTACATTCATGAGGCCTTACGACCACCTTACAACGGATGAGAAGAAACTGTTCCCGAAGTAATGATTTTCAAGACGATTATTTCTCCATTCAAAGAAGCTACGGAGAAATGAAACTTCCAGCATCTCATTTCCGTACAACATTTCCATTTGAGTTGAATTACAAAATAATCGCCCGACTCAAATTCATAGAAAGCCATTGTGTTCATGAAAGCTGAGCTTAGGTGGACCGAGACAGTGTACGCATGCTCATACATCATCTCACTTATGTACCTTTCCACCCACTTGTAATGCAGAGAATTATCCAGAATCAAATCAAGGTTTGATCTCATTTTCTGGGGGCTCAGCTCCGGACCCTAGTACGAAGCCTCTTTTGCTTTTCGAAACTTTTACGAAGTCCAGCTTGCCCCCGGATAAGCTGTGCTGGAGCTTGGCTTCAGTGACAATTGAACGTGTTAGACTTGTTAGTAGAGTGGGGCATTCTGCAATAAGCTATACTCGCCTTAGATGTGACATAATTTTTCGATTATAATAGTGATTTTTGAGAATAGCCTCGTTCTGATGCCTGATTGAGGAGATGTTTGTGCGAGAACCTTCATAGCTCATTCAACCCTTTCAGACCCTGACGAAGGTAAACGCTTGCCAATGAAGCATAACACTGGCAACATCGTGTTCGGAAACTATACTAGACTACCATGGCATAACTGATGTTGGACCAGGACTTAAGGTGGATGAAAGAGTTATCCAACATAAGGCTCATTTCTATGACTAGAACCACTCACATTGTGGGGAGAACCACAGGTCAATATAGAGAATTCATAGTCTTCTCCAACAGGGTTCCAGCGACTGGACAAGGCTGTCACTGTTCATGCGAAGAAAAAGCGGGAGTTTGGGTTGAACTCATGGAACGACGAGAAAATAATGAGCTAAAACAATTACATATGAATCCCTTTTTTGGACCACTTTCAAACTAACAAGGATAAAACCTAGGCCTCGATTCCTCGTAACGAGCTGTGTATGTATGGGACACAATTTGTGGTGCTGATCTTAAATATGCATGCTTCATCCGCTGCGGTGCCCTTGTGAAGATTAACTTGGCATGATTCCGTTCTGCCGAAAGCAGATCCTTCGTTCCGAGGCTCATCTCGCCAAAAATAGCCGCAAGTTCAATCTCGCTCACAAATAATAGATACAGGGACCTTCACAGTTACCTCATGATAAGTTAGCTCCACAGAACCGTTGAATAAGACTCGGAAGTCAACATTGGCCGCTTTGGTTAAATGCTCAGATAACTGGATAAGGCAAACGCAGCACGACCTGCAAAGCCACGCCCCCAAGAAATGGAAGGCAGACATTGCTGCAAGAGGAGGAACTGCTGCATTCCGACTGCAAAGAGCAGCAAATCCCATGTTTCGACTGCGTTTTTTGCCCGATGAACTGTGGTGCGGTTCAACCTGCGTTCTGCCTGCTCCTTGCCACGTGGCGACACGCCCCCTGGGAGGTGTATATAAGTCGCTGATTGAGGACCAAAGTTTAGTCGTGTCTCCGCTTCGGCGGAGACAAGGCGAGCCCAGCGAGACTCGTCAAGCCGGCTGAGACCCGGGTGAAACCGTGGCCCAGTGCACAAATCGGTCAGACGAGATCCGCGCGGTGCGGATGCGGCGCGGATCTGGGGGTCCGCCGGTGACCGCAGCGTCCTCCAGGCGCTGCCGCGTTAGGGACCTTTTTTTGGATGAGCTTGGGTAAGCATCCACTTACCCATGTCTGCCGCACGAACACAGCCCTGTGCCCAGATTGAGCTGCGATCCTAGGTTTGAGACATGCAAACCAGTTCATCGCCCCCTGAACACAGCCTTCTAGGGGCGAGCGCAGCTCGTGGGGCGACAAATAAGCTTTCACCTCGCGGTGTAACTGCTGTTGAAACGTGTTCGGCCTGTGTTCGGCCTGCGTTCGCCGTCCAGGAATCTCCGAGTGGGAATCATGTCAAGAAACTGTTCACGAAGAGCTGCATAGCATATAGAGTGGGCCAAAATTATGGGTAATGTTCGCGCGCTGTGAATTTGCTCTAGTATTGACAAGCTTCAAGGTCCTTTCGAGATTTCTCAAATTTTCCCTGTAGTCCAAATCTTCTACTTTTTGCTCATTTCAGTTCATCTATCGGTTTCAACCATTGTATAATTATAGATCCGTCGTTCTGTCACTTTCACTCAGCACCACAACAACGTTTAACACGCAAGAGTTGCAGCCCTTCAGAAATGTGCAAGAACTCTATCAACAGAGTGGTACAATGTGTTAAAGCTCTGCTAACAGGAGGCATAAGTTTATTAGCGGAAGATACGTTTCCTCAGAAATTTGTGCCTAAATCGCGAAGAAACTGGAAGTGGCCGGCGCATGCTGATGAGCCGTTTCCATCAAATCTCTCGTGAAACGAACATTATCGAGCCATCTGTGAAGACAATTGTGAGCAAACAATTAAAGAAGTACCTCTTGGATGAGAGCAAGTATCACCCGGTCGTGGAGCCCACAGGGAGGTCCGTGAATGGCGCTTGCAAAACTCTTTCAAATCGTCAATTTCAATCGGTGGCCTACCAACTTCTTCAGAATCCGCTCACCAGACTACTCTATCTGGTTGACCTGGTATGTCTGAAGGCCCTACATTGACCCTAATAGAGTATCATTCAGAATCAAATGTAGATTAATGTTGCTGTAAGAGTACCTAACATTCCCGCCAAGAGACCTCCCCGATATTACAGCTTCATCGTTCAAAAAGATAAATTTATCTGGTCCCCATAATTTGGGCCCACCCTGTATAAGAAAACGGATGGGTGATACGTGTCAAAAATTGAATATGACATTATAACATTTGCTTGCAAATGGCTGGTCAACCCTTGCAGGAAAGGGGAGAATGAATGGACAGGAATAATCTAACAATCTAGGCAGTAATTGATCGATAATTGGTACAGAGTGAAGGTGATTGGAATGTGATTGAAGAAATATCGAGTTTGACGTGGGAGGTTCAACAAATGAACACGGTTTAATTGGGGTTCTTCCATGGCATAATGTTTTTTTCCAGAGGTAGATAATTACACGTGGAATACCAGTTGAACAGCGGTAGTTCCTTAGGGGCAATCAACCCTGTCTAAGTAATTTGTTTTCACAGAAGAAATAACCTCATTGAGATGCTCCAGTCTGATATTTTCATGTACAAGATTTGACTCATTGTTGGATATACGGGGAAGGATAAATAGATTATTGTAGATAAACAGCTTTCAGGTTTTCTCGACGCGATTGCGTTTAAACTGAAGGACGAACGTAAAAGGTGTTGATAGATCTACCTTCCTCTTGTTTCGGAAAGGCGCCTTCCCTTTTGACTCTCATTCGGACGAAAGCAAGTACTCATATTTTTGTCAGAGGAATCGTGAAGTGAAGTGCGTTTATGGCGACTGCTCCATTCTCAAATGTGCAGCAGCAATAAGTAGCAGCTTTAATAGCAATTCATTCGTTTGGTTGTTGATCGAGATTCACGTTCGCACCATCTGCGTTGACTACATAAATGTATCACTAGTTTCTATCTGTAAATTCATCCCAAATCAACACTAACCAACTATTTCTCACACAAATGAAAAAATCAGCATTTGCAGAGTTCCGAATCATGTGAGTTCCGGGATTGGTGGAAAATCCACCTATACGACTATAATCCGGTTAACTAACGGAGGGTATCGTATTTAAGGGAGAAGGTTCATCACTCCACAGCGAACTGCAATGAGTCCTCATCTTCCATCTTTCTCATCCTTCTTTCTTTCTCATAAGCGTTTTTACTCTTCTATCTTGGTACCCAAATTTGCGGAGTTGCCACTTTCCTCTCACCCCTACCCCCGTGTTTTTGTCACTTCTATGTCGTGCTTACTGGAATGGGGGAATGTACAGGAAATAGAGTGCCAAGAAGCAGATGGTGGAGCACGTCGGAACCTTTCAAATCACTGTGCTCGAGTCGATTAAGTCTTAATGTGTCTTAATCGACCTTACCCTTCATTCTGTTTTTATACACCGGTAGACCCTTATCACTTGAATTAATACAACTACCAGCTAAACCTAAATCATTCAAAGGGATCGTTTGCAATGAATCGGTTGCGTCTAATTGTCCATAGTCCCTAGGGCCAACCAAGGGGCATTGGGGCTAACTAAAGGCTATCCATTGCGGTTTTGAAAGAGAATGTTAAAGGCAGTGTCTCATCTCATGAGGGGCAACGAGATATCAACGGAATCTGGTCCTACTCGGCGCGCTGATTCCAAAGATGTGCTTGAAGCCCGGAAAAACTGTCAAAAACCCTATTTTGCAGGCCAGATTCCATATTGGAGCGGACGAGTTTCCCTGCTACGAAGCTAGCAAAAGCGAAGCTGGGAAGTTGAGGTTGCCCATTAAAATGAACCTCTCAGCAGTATCTATCACTGAATGAACAAACATTGCCGTGTTGAAAACATGCAGCACCCTCCGCAAGCTCCAGCTACGGAATGAATCCTCTCGTCCACTGGCCGAGAATTTTGAAATTCTCGGCCAAAGAAACCCGTAACTTATGGAGTTTTCGAGGTTTTTGTGTAACTTAAAGTACATCTTTGTGCTCAGCGGCTCGCACATGTTCGACTGACGAGCTTGGTCCCTGAGGTGAGACACTGCCTTTAAGAGAATGTCGGGTCACCTTGGAAGGATATAGGTTTGTGTCCCTTAAAAAGTTTTCATGACTTTTCTGTAAAGAATGCTAGCGAAGCAAGATCTCAGTAAAAGTCTGGAAGTCCGGCGTAAGCCGGACGGCCAGACTGCTTTTATGTATACTTTTAGGCCAACCAGGCTGGTAAGAGGACTTCGGTATTGGCTTTCTGACTTTTTGAAGGCAATGACTTCTCCACAGGCCTGAAAGTGCCTCAAAGCTGCATTCGTGGTATGGTCCGCCAAACTTCTTATCCTTCGTGAGCTAACCTACTGGAATTGTCTCAATGATCTCTGGAAATCACCAAACAAAGTTCCAGAATAATTTTTATTATTTATTTATTATTATGGACAATATTTTTTATCCATTTTGTTTTCCATCTGGATCCCCAAAGCGGAGTAGGCCCCACTTTTTTCCCACGCCCCACTTCCGCCCACTTTTTGCGTGCTGCGCTGCAAAGCACCAAAAAATATAGCAATGTAGCTGTTGTTGTCCACACTCTTTGGTGACTGTCAGCGGACAAGTGAATGTTACCATGACCCCTAGGGTGATCGGGGTCAAGATAGAGGTGTCTACAGCTCAGAGAGAAGCATATGGGGCAGGAACTGATTCGTAATCGACAACTGGTACTCGTTTAGGTTGCTCATGGTCGGATTCCGAACGGGAATCCAAAATGCCTCTAGTAGCTCCCTCGCCAAAATTTCAGGCTCCTAAGCAAATCACGTTTTGTGCACATCACGTTTAATTCTTGACAGTTGTGATCGTCTTGTTTATTTGTTTAGAGCCGAAGCCAAGCTGCCACGTCTTTTACTGACTGGATGCTTTAATACGCATGCTCAGTACCCGTCCTATTCCACAAGTACACAAAGCATTGCAATCTAGACACTTTACCTGATATGTCACATGTGTCTGTGGACAATCCCCTTCTTTACCGTATGGGCAAACGATGTACTGCATAGGTATACACTATCTATCGTAAGGACTATTTCGCACTAACTGCTTCTTGATGTTATCGTTTGGGATATTTACCAGAATCACATCAGTGCACCACTGCTTGCTCAATCCAAGCTTATTGTCTCTTTGTACTGTTTTGTTCAGTTTAGAACACATGTGTGTACTGTAAAAGCAGACTCATGTGTTCGTAGCGCGCCGCTAAGTAAAGAAATCAAGTAAATTTCAAAGAAATTATACGAGTATGTGCGAGCGCCAATCCATGAAATGTTTGTTTTGATGCCTTCAACCGCTGCCGTACTCTTTGGGGGAACGAGAGCCTTGAGAATAAGCTGTCAAGGCTATTGTCTTATCCTGACTCAAGCTCATGTACGAGCACCACATTCTACGTCATTGCAGAAAGATGTAAGTCCTACTCATTATAGAGAAGAACACGGGAACTTTGAAAAGTGGATTCGTGTTCAATGTTGCAAACAGAATCTATAATTACACATCGTATGACGAACGGCCATCTTGACCAAGTATCCTTGCCAGTTCACTCATATTCTACATATCATTTCTATTAAAGCCTTGCAAACTGACATGAAATACTCACGGAAGCTCCAAAATGGTTCGGGAATATTTATGAAGTGGTGAAGCACAAGTCGTTAACCTCATGGTATACCTGCTTATAATGCATTTAATCAAAACAAAGTCAAGTGATGGCCGCAAAAAGCCAATCTCAGCCAACAGTATGTAAGAATGTGGTTGCCGCACATAGCCAACAGTAAGAATGTGGTTGTGTCTATTCAACGAGAAGAGAAGGTACGAGAGAAAAACGAGCTACAGGAAAGGAAAAAAATGAGTGGGTAGTGAGCGCGAAAATATAGTGTCTGTGAACGTTTTAGAATCATGACGACGAGAGCCATGAGGCAGGTACGAGGCAGGGTTCCGCACTACGGGGTGCCAGGATCTCACGTAAATTTGAAAATGGAAAGCCTGGAGAATCTGAAATATCATAGCGTTTTACTGACAAACTTCCACTGATTAAATTAGGTGCCGATCATAGCGTAGAGCTCAAAAAACTGTTGTTCATGCATTAAATATTATCATTTTTGGTTTTGGGCAGAACGTTATATTGATTACTATATCACCGTGAATACTCAGTCCTACACTATGCTTTCTTAGTAGTGCACAGCAAAAGCACTACAATACCATGTAGCGTTGTACATTCTCGAAGCTATCGTCACTCAAACCATGAGTACTTTGATCAGTTCATTGGCAGGACCCAATCTTCAATTTTCTGTATAAATTGTGTCTCAGTGAGAATATTTCTAGCTCTGAACATAGATAAGGTAATGGTGACATCATCCAGGGCGCAAATCTCTTTTGATGGAGTTTTGCGCCCTGGATGATGTCACCATTACCTTATCTATGTTCAGAGCTAGAAATATTCTCACTGAGACACAATTAATACAGAAAATTGAAGATTGGATCCTGCCAATGAACTGATCAAAGTACTCATGGTTTGAGTGACGATAGCTTCGAGAATGTACAACGCTACATGGTATTGTAGTGCTTTTGCTGTGCACTACTAAGAAAGCATAGTGTCGGACTGAGTATTCACGGTGATATAGTAATCAATGTAAGGTTCTGCCCAAAACCAAAAATGATAATATTTAATGCATGAACAACAGTTTTTCGAGATCTAC
>KN731912.1:0-11607 GCA_000816745.1 Ancylostoma duodenale | reverse complement strand
CGTGAATCCCAGCCCCTGATGCCAACTTAGGAGGTATAGAAGGACTGGCGAGTTTTCGGTATGAGGGAGAATTAGAGAGGAACTGTTCGTAGAAGTAATTTACAAGAATTTTTGTTGGGGAAAAATTATAGCCTTGACGGTGAGTGTCCGTGAGTTCGCAACTTTAGCTGGTTTTGGTGTTGCTTTTAGCTCTCTTAGGCAAGTGCGAGAGGGCAAGGGGGGGGGGAGGGAAGAAGTAGAGCTTTTGCTCAGGGTCAATCGTGGTTTTGGTGGGAAATGGACATCTGTACGACCTTTTCCTTTTTTCTGCATAGCAGTTCTTTCCCTCCTGCTTTGCTGCGGAATGACCCCCACCCCTCCTTGTGCATGCAGACTCCTAATAGCCCTCTATCGTGACCATGCACCCTCCCCCTTGGTAACCTATCTTCAAATGCTTGCTTAGCCCCGTTTCTGCAGCATTTCTCAATTTCGATTTGTTCTCTTGGGTAAGAGATGATCGATCTGTTGGCAGCTAACGATTGCCGTGAAAATAAAACTCGACTATTCAACTAGTTCAGTTTTGTTAGTTGACTTTTTGTTCATTTGTTCAGTGCGAAAAGGGCGTGTACGGAGGAACTAATACCTGCTGTTCCTCTCTCTCATTTGGTTGACAGCTACGCATTTCTCAGCATCATGAGCGCGCAATTAGGCCATTAACTCGTTGATGTTTACAGCTAATTCTATGTCCATATTCAAGTAGATGACTAAACCTGGAACCCGAGAAAAATTCGAATCAGAATTGAGATTGGAGTATTGTGCGAAAGAGCATGTGGACCTTTATTTTTCAACATGTGTTGGGGACATTTTGAATGGTCACTTCCATTCTAGTGGCTTATGTTGCAGGTACTACCGTGGGACTCATGGCGTGGTGGTTGTATACGACGTAACGAATGGCGAGTCGTTCAGCAATGTGAAGCGATGGCTGCACGAAATAGATGCGAACTGCGAGAGCGTGCAGAAGATCCTGGGTAAGTGCCCACCAAGGTCTCGAGAGCCACCCGGCTCTTGCCCTTGGCACTTTTTCCTTCCTCAGTGGTGTGATTAGTGAAGTGGTCCGATCAGTAGTGAAGTACACGCTAGTGGGTACTTTCTAGTGGGCAACAAGAACGAGGATCCTACGCGAAGAATTGTGCTGGAGAGCGATGCACGGCAGTTCGCAGACACGATGCACATAAAATTCTTCGAGACATCCGCCAAGGAGAATAGCAACGTGGAGGAGGTTAGTACTATTCAAATTTGTGCAGTCTCCGCCCATCCCAATATTAGGACATGCGATCATAATAGCAATTTGAAATACGTGCCCTTTTTTGGTGCTCGTTACACTTTTGCGTCGTTCTTGGATGCTAAGGGCTCTAAATTGCTGCTTATGCGTGAGTGCAGGTTGTAAATGTGTGAAGACAGCATCAAGTGGATTTAGTCTGGGTTAGATTAGGTTTTTGAAGCAGTTTTTATCGGTTTTGGAAGAAGTTTGCTGTTCCTTGTTCCTTAGATTGTCCAGAAATTCAGCGTGTTGCTCTAAGAATGCGAGGCCACCTCCTCTGCATGGTTCGATAAGTCCACAGATGGCGGAGGGTCATATCGCGTCAGAATATGGCTAATTGAATCCCATCTACTTTTTTAATTTCATATTTTTGGTTTGAAGAAGCCACATCAAACGGGTTTGTCTCCTTTTCATTTATTTATTTGTTGCATGATTATGGATATACGTACATTCACAAAGATATCCAGGGGAAAATTGGTTCTGCTACGCCTGAGGAAATTCCGGATATATTTGAACGTAACTGTAACCAGTGGGGATAGAAATAACCAGCAGCGGATATGCTATGTCCAGGCTAGGTGTACAGTAGTGAAGCATTTTTCAAGTTTCTTCCTGGATGAGTGATGCAAAATTGAAGGATCCATCCAACAAATGAATTTTGTCAGTGGGAGGTGAATACCGCTAGGGATAACGCCACTTTCCAAAAGTGTTCGCCATGCGCAGAAAATCTTGCCCCGGGTGTAACAGGTGTTAGGTATTTCGAACCCTGAACAACTCACTGCAAAACACCTCAGAACAGAATTTTTGGGGCATATGGACAATGGCATAGGTAGAATTAACGTAATATGTAAGGCAAAAGTGGAAGCGCGAGCCTGTGCGGTTAGCATAGGCTCCACTAAGGAGAAGTCAGAGCAATTCAAACTTTTTTGTGGCGCCTGTTTATTATTCACTCCAATTAGGAAGGATTTCGCACTTCCGGCTTCTCAGCCAGAAGAACGTGAAGGCATTGGAGCCAATATGCGTGCCAAAATGAATGAGATTAACTGAGAAATCAAAGATGCGGAGCATTTGAGGAACTAGCGGCCGATGAGCCTTTGAGCCATATGCTGAAAGCGATCTCCTAGCGTTTAGCTTGTTTTATTGGTGACTTGATGACATTTGTGCTCGCGAGGTTGTTGACATAACGAAATTTTGTTGCTGACTGGTGATTTCGTGCTCATAGATACTTGTATATTCTGAAGTCTACCTTAGGGTGGCATTATGACGAACGTAGCCTTTTCTTTGAGCTCTGAAATGTAATGGATCTCAATGTCTGGGATTTTGGAGCGCAACGGTGTTGAGAGATGGATGTCACAGGGAAACGAACAACAATGAGTGTAGCGATGAGCTTGAAAGTTGTGCATAATCCATTATTTTGAATAATTCACGTGCGTTTTTTTAATTAGATCTTCGGTCGCTGAGTGAGGGGTGTTGTGTGTCGTTCTATACTAGTGTTAATTGTGGTAGGGCAAATATTCTAATTCCGCAAGGTAATCGTTGCTACTTGGTTTTTGTTGTTTTCCTTGGCGACATGACAATTTGAACCGTCGTGAGAGGATTTACTGGGAATTTGTATACTTAAAACATCTTTTCTCCTGTAGGACGTTCATGAAGTAGCACCCAGATTCGATAAGAAGCATTTTTGGCATTTTCAAGAACTGAACCTTTTGCTATATCTCAGCGCTGAATTGAGCCATTAGCTTCAAATTAGAAGATTTCGTCTTGAGAAATGGCTGGCTTTCTCACACCATCCGCTTTTTAATACCTCACTTTGGCTTTGTTAGGTGCTACCATGTTATTATACGGTAGTTATGAGTGATTTTATTCAGTTGTATCGATGTGGCCAAAGTTATCTCCAGCTTCCTATCAATACATTTACAGGGTACTGGTTTGATATCTTCTGTTACAGAAATTCCTCACATGCTAATTTTTATGTTTCCGTTTGTGGTTTTTCTATCCTATTTCGGCGCACCTTGTTGTGCGCAGGAAATAAATAAATAACATAATATTATTAAGTTCTATTTAATCGTTCTCAACATAGCGTAATTTCGGCGAGAGCTGCTCAATAATAGTCGCAGCAGTCAAAGTATAACATGTCTATTAGCTTGATCTGAGAGTTGTTAACTTAATCTGAAATATACATCACAAAAGATTGCATCGTCGATATAGCCTTTGATTTTAATTTTATTAAGCGCTACTGTACTACATATGTGTGCATGACGATGCGCCAAGATGATAATAAGATGCAATTGGTTCGGGATTTAGCCGCACGTAAAACTCAGTTGAATATTTTTCGTGGTGCACACTCCATCAACCATTAATCACATCGAAAATTACCTTCCATCGTTTTTCGTCTTCGTTTTTTGACGGGACTAATGTCAAAGAGATGCTTCGTTTGCCCTTGAGCTGCTGACTATGTAGTGTTTTTTTTTTCTCACGAAGAACAAAGGAGCAATTACAGTAACAAAGCATGTAATTTTTTATACTCGAGAATCCTAATAATCATCACTTGAATCCTTTTTCCCGTAGAGTGAGACCATGTGCTCCGTTAGCGGTCTGCTCTGATAGTTTGGCTCAAACCCGTCCTTGTAATGAGCACCATATCTATTTGGTTTTCAATCAGAAGTCTTTATAAGTGGTTATGTAGACTTCTATATGCACCATTACTCTGTGGTATTTATTAGGTTGTAGCGTCATTTTCTGCTCTTTTTTTAGGATTTTTAAGTGCTTCTAATAGAGAATCATAATTAGATTCCACGCAAGACCATGTACCGTTTCAAAGCACATAGTCTCGCTAATATTCAAGAATGTGAAACCGATTTTTTCGTGTCATTTCGAAAATAAAATTTGTTTCTGAGTGAACCCTTCAAAATGATAAATAGGGAAACTTTCGCTGTTTTTGGTATGGAAGAATCAAGATTTTAGAGGCTCTCCATTTCATTACGCGCAGGCCAGAACTAAATGCAAAATCACCATAATGGTGAAATTACATCAATTCGTTTATTTTCATAGCTAATAGTACGCATAGCCAAAAAGTGAGTGCTACATCCTCCACTTAACCCATTGACGACCGCGTGGCTCACCGGTGAGCCGCGCTCTTCTAATTAACTACTGCGCCTTACTTTCGCAATTTATCGCAGTATTTCCGTATGAAATGAGTATTACACATCTAGGCAATGTCTGAAATCACTGTGGTCCAAGGAAAATTTCTTTTCTATTCTGACAAATGCCATGGACAGGATGTGAATTTCGAGTGAAGGAAAACTGCATTACATTTCTTGTGTACCAGATGGGAATAATACGTCCTAAAGCCATATTTTCTACATAGTGACACGTTCATTACACCTTGCACTTCCCTATTTCTCAGACTGGGGCTATGTGAACGCGTATACTCTCGAGTCATCTTCTTATAGCTCTCAAAATACCTTTTACAAAATTCTTTCGGTCTTAAACGAAGAGAGAAGCATTCAGATCCTCCGATTTTCTAGTCATATGACACTAGTAACCTTCCAGAGCAAGAATTCAAATCATTTTTGCAAAACTATCTATCTTGCTCTAAATTCTTCTATCGTAATAGCGCGGAACTATGCGGGCACCGCGTTCTCGAAAGGGGCGTTGGTCCCACGCGCCAGACGCGCGAAAATGCGCGCGGTCGTCAATGGGTTAACACATAAGTTGTGCCGTGGTCCTGCAGCTCAGAAAGTTCGACAGAGACGGCACGTTTATTTAAGAAGCAAAACTTAAGCTATTGACTAGAGGAGGTTTAGAATAGGATTCAGTGTCCCAAGAAGTGCTAAGGCTGTGTTTGCGTTATTTTGGCATGATTGCAGATGTTCTCCTGCATAACGCGGCTGGTGTTGAATGCCAAGCTATCCAACCCACAAGGTAAGGACGGTCGCGGTGACGTGAAGTTGTCGCTGAACGACAGACAACGGGAGAAGAAGAAATGCAAGTGCGGATAACGAGCGGAAGTCCCCGTGTCGCCACTGTGCTAGGACGTTTTTCTTGACGGCAGAAATCTCTTGTAGGCCCGAGTGGCTGAGTTGTTCCGCTGATCTTTGCACTTCTAGACGATCGTTTCCTTTGTCTACCTGATTTGATTTGTGAGAAATAGTCCATACTTCCCCTCAACGCTATGTATCATTCAGTATATAACAGTCATTCCGCTGCCCGATTAAAGATGATAGTGAGAAATTGTATACTTATTTTATGAACAGTTAATTCTGGCTAGCTTGTGGTCTCTATTTGTGTGCCACAGAAGATGTTTTTCCTTTACGTACTCACCGAACAACTATAGTGCTTTGTGATTCGATCTGTTCTCGCCTCGCCTACATCGTTTCTACATAGCTGGTCTATTCCGCATAAAATCGCCTTCTTGTAAACGCGAGTCCCTCCTCTTTCTCTTCTCCATATATGGTCCAAGTGCAATGTTGAATCCGTAATGTGGTCTTTTCAAGCACTCCGCTTCCGATTTTTCGATTTTTATTGGTTTATTTCTGAAACATCGATAAATTTCTTGTAAATTTCTGGATTCTTGTTCGGTGCTCAAGTTACATCTTGTGTACTCATCAAACTGCGCTTATGCTCAAGTTCCAGGGAAGGTGCTCATGTGCTTCCTTTTCAGATGCCTCGACCACTATATATGATCTTCCACCTGAGATGATCGTTCGGATATTGCGCGAGGTACTGGATTTTCTTTAGAAATCGGTCATTTTGGAAGGACAAATTAGGAATGATCTTCAGCTTTCCGCTAAATGCGTTCATGTATGAGAAAGTGACTGCGGAATTTCATGGATGAGTTTCCATGGGCAGGGGATAGCCCATATGCCCCAAACTGAGCACCACATCCTAGAATAGCGTCTGATATAGGAATAGAAATTGAAGACCTATTTCAAATTTGGTGAGGTCTACAACTACGCGACTCGCTCCTATGCTTCACTCTCCACTAAGTTTTTTTTGTCAGGATATGATCCTCCGCTGCGATCATGGCAGAAGTTGTGGTTCACACTTTGACTCATACCTATCCCACCAATCAGACTTTGGTTTACTTGCGAATTATTTTTATTGGAGGAATTTCCTAGTATTTTTTTCAAATAACGGAGACTTCAGTTACATACTGTTGTCGCCCTTTTGAGAACTAATTTGCATCCGTAAGATAGGGCCAACAGTGCTTGGACCACACATTCGCGTATCTCAATGCACTGGCCTCTTCATTCTTCTGTCATTCATTTCACGTCAATCCGAGCTGCTGAATAAATTGGGTTGTGAAGGATCGGACAGCGTTCTCATATCTGAGAAATTGATGGGTTCCGGGTCTTTTTGTCCACACACTGATTTCAATGCTATTCATCAAATGCCTCAGGAATGAGGGAAAAGATTTTCTATAGTAGTGCATCTGTTACGAGTTTCTGCATAAGGGGTCGCTTGCTATCCCTAGGTTTTCTCGGGGCACTGATTTTGATTGGGGTTAAATAAATTAGGACCCCGTTGGGGGTGTGCATCACCGGCCGCTGCCTAATTTTTGGTTGAGTTATTGGTTGAACAGTTGGAATCAGCTGTTGTCTTGAGAACATCTCCACTCTCTGAGCATAAGGCAATCAGCTGGGAAGCTATCTGAGATTTTATTTGCAAGGGTATTCATACATATCCTCTATAATGATTGGTGGTGATAAGCGTCCGTATGCCTTTGAAGGACATCTCATGCCAGTAAGACCAACCCGAACTTTCACCAGCTCTAGACTTTCAGCCGAAATAAGGTTGTATGCATTTTTGCGCCAATCCATGAAACCGTAATTATCAGTGTTTTGAAGATTGTATTGGGTGTTACCATGAGTCCTTGCGCTTCTTTCAGTCACGATTTTTCCCGTCCCATTGCCATTCTTCCGAGAAGTGCTCCACGCCATCCAAAAACTTATTCCTTCCTCTACAGTTCTATCATCGTGGGGTTTCTCAGAAATACTGATTCACCTAATTTTTAGGCTTAAGAAGAACATGCTAAGCTGAAACAAAAAGAACTTGTATTTGGTCCTTGTGTTGATTGGGACCAGAAAGCATCCAGTACTTCCAAACTAGTGAAGTAAGGCTAATGTTTTGGCGATTCCTTCATCAGAAGTGGAAGTCGAAAGCACACTTTGGACTACCTTCTCAAACTCCTAATCGTCTTACCGAACGCAATTCAGCCACTAGGCAGATCAAAAACAAAGCAAAGAACAGACAGCCCAGCTACTGCTCACTTTCGCTGCCGTTGAGATGTTAGAAATGCAGATAGCTAATACAAGGAGCTGTTCTCCTATTGCCTTTTATAGTGTGCCTTAACAATCTGCCATAGTCGACAGAATCTGCAAAGTCTCTGATACATCCAGTACTATTCGAGCGCGTAAGCTCAGTAGAATATAAATACGAAAGAACATTACCAATGGAGCTCTTAGAGGGGCAATTCGACTATGTTGGCCATGTGGAACCCGGTGTGATCGTGGGCTAGGATGACTATACCCTTCCGATTGGGTTATCTCGGCTGAAAAAGTCCATTTGAGTGATTGGTTCGATGACCACCTCCTTCATACCATTTTTATCTAGCGATTCTCAGGCCTTCATGGAAGAAACTTGTTTGATCGATGTGGTCCATGTCATAGAGACCGATTATGCCGTTTTTTGGACTTGGAACATTGCTGCTGAGTGGTTGATTCCCGCACGTTTCTCCCATACCTGACATAGGTTACTTAAGCAGTTTCTCGCGGACTTTCAAGCTTCAGCTGGGTGGTAGGAATAGGAAAGTGTCGATAGTGATGTTTGTCATGGACTTAAGACTCCATTTTGTAGATTTAAAACTTAAGTGGTTGGCTGAAAATTAACTGGATATAAAATTCTTCTAGAGCATGGATAGCGCTTTACGCATTGATAACAAATGGACGAAAAAAAAACTGCAACAGAAAAAAAAAGCAAACGACTTATGCTAATGCCCAATGATCGCGTAAAATCCTCTCTATATAATAAACAATGTTAAATATGAAAAACATAGTCTGTGCATTGAGCTCAGGGCGTTTTTCAACTTATCAAACAGCGGGATGTTCGGAAGTAGGGTACACTGCCTTTGTGAGGGAATGATTTATTGTCATTCTCGTTTTCTGTGTTCGATTACAGCGCTTTTTACATTGCTTCAAAAAGCCGGACCCATTGTGTGGATGTGTGGTTCCTGCGCTGTCTGTAAGATCCGATGGTGTTCCATTGTCTTCCTCTTGGACGGGCCTGAAAAGTAGTACCAAGAATCTTAAAGATCCATGAGCACAAAAGCAGTACAATGTCCTCTCGTGTTGTTGTATTCGGCTTTCTGACAAGCCTCCGCATGCAGGCCTGTTTGAACGACATTGTACTGTTTGTTTGTTTTTGTGTTTGTTTTTTTTTGTTTTTGTTCTTGATATTCTTCATGTGCAATGCACGTGCAATGAATGAAATGAAATGAAACGACATGTGTAGCGCAAAGGTTGAGGGCTTCGCTGGCGCGTTCACGGTCGGTAGTTCAATCCCCTCCTATGGTCAGCGGAGTTTTCTTACGAACCACAATCAGTGAATTCGGTGCAGTTTTTCGTCTGTAGTGGTTAAAAACTGGCGCTCACATTGCTCTTGTTAATCATATCTCAATGAATTACCGAGTTACGGGTCAATGAGTTAACGAGTTACGAGTTAACACACTAATTAGTGGAGAGCTTTTTTCTGTAACATAGCGATCTAAAGTGTTAATAGAATGTGAAGTCCTCACAAGATCCAGCTGTTATTGTGTAGGCCACCTCCCTAATCAAATGCGTATGTCCAACGATTCTGAATTGAATTTTGATGTTCTCATGTTTTAATAGCTATTCGATTTCCTAGGATTGTTTCAGTGCGACATCCGGACGATATGTCGACTGACAGGTGTCTGTAAGTTCTTGGAGCTCATCATCGATACACACTACAAGTTGCTTCCGAGGCGTGAGCTGAAATTCGTTGCCGCATATTCCGTGAGTTTTACGATGGAGCTGTTATTATCTCGAAGCTGTTCGCTCACTGTTGTTTGATTATATTATATTTTTGAGTATTGAGTTAGTCTTGAAAGGTCTACATGCATTTCTCATCACTAGCGTCTTTTTCTTAGGTAGAAAAGTCTCAAAATGAAAACGAAGTGCTATGAGATATAAAGCGAAATCTTAGGCGTAGAAATAATTGGCTGTGCTCCTATTTTTCTATTTCCTGCTCAAAAAATGGGTGTAAGTATGGTACGAGAGCTGGAATTCGGTGATCCGACTCACATTGTCGTGTTTACCGCCGCTTTTGATGCGCTTATCCGAACCGTGGATGTGGACACAGGGTTACCTAAAGAATCACGAAGTAGCACCTTTCAGAGGCTGCTGGATAAGATAGGATGGAGGGAGGGAGGGGAGGGAGAAGCTGGGGTTGCATCCACCTTCGTGCACCTTATTTATTACCCTTACTGTGGACCACAGATTCAGTGGTAATTACAGTTAGTTCTCTCGATTTTTGTGCTTTATGTTTTGCAGAGGTCCCTGAAGGCTGACATTTCCTTGATATAGGATCTACCTGCAGTCCAACATGTTCCTGGAATGAGCTGAAGACACCGGTTTTGCTTTAAAAACTTACCCCGAGGTGGCGGTTTGGTTTGTGATTGTGGAGCTTTCAGGAGGTTGAACGTCCTTAAACCTCTTAAAATAATGTGAACAGAGACAACAGGATTTCATTATTTGGAAAATCTGCGTTATACACACTTTTGTTAAAGTGAAGTGCGTCTCACAGGTTCTCCTTGCGAGTGGACGGGATTACATGCTGACTTCGCTATGGCGATCTTTTTCTGTTATTGAGTGGGATTCCATGAAACCTTGACGAGTAACGGAATGAAAAAGGGAGCTGGATCTTTCTTTAAACGGGAGTTTGTTGTTCTGCTCTGCGCACTTTCTGTCTGATCCTAGTGCAGAGAATTGGATTTGTCTCTCCCGTGTTCTTTGAGCTTACACCAGACAACAATGGATTCCCGGTGAATTGAAGCAGCACTCACGCCCACAATGCCCGTGGTTTCAGTTGGTTATAACGAATAATTATGCGAACTTTAACAACACCACAAATTTTCTCAGAATCCGCGCGCCGGGCCGCGTCCGATTTCGCGTTGGATTCCGCTTCTAAGAAGGCTTGGTGCTATAAGTGGAAGTGTTGCTGA
This sequence comes from Ancylostoma duodenale, assembly GCA_000816745.1. Taxonomy (NCBI): domain Eukaryota; kingdom Metazoa; phylum Nematoda; class Chromadorea; order Rhabditida; family Ancylostomatidae; genus Ancylostoma; species Ancylostoma duodenale. The sequence goes on along the minus strand of KN731912.1, from coordinate 1,069 downwards.
GGTTAGGAGTGATTCACAGCAGTATTAGTGGGATCATCATTGAATGGAATTCATGCCTGGGCGCAGGACATTTCATTTATCGAAATTTCGGGGTTTCAGGAATCTCTTCTGATCATCAAAGGCGTCATTACACCTGATGATAAAGAAAAGCCGTCTTACACATGCCCCATTGAGCAAGGAGGAAATAAGTTAGCGTTCACGGACGTTGAGTTGTTCCGAATAGACATGGTAGGTTCTATTATAAAGGTTCACTTTTGCTTCCTGCCAAAACAGTATGTGGATGTGTATACATGATGGTGTGTATACTTCATCGCGGCGAAACAAACCATCGCGCTCGTACAAATGGTTCAGAAGCCATGTGGAAGAATTTGCGCACAGAACTCGCGTCGTTGACATTGTCGCTTGCCGTCGCGACACTGTGTCACTGATCCCCTCGCGTACCATTTATACTATTCCTTGTGAAATCGACGCGATGCGCACAATTTTGAAGGATGACGTAATCCGCGAATTTCATCTCTGGTTGGAGAATGGTTTCATACAAATGTTTCGCTGCAGTAAGCGTCCCGCATGTTGTAGCTTTCGCCTTGCGACGAAGTATAAACACAGCCTTTTCATGCTAGTAGTACACCATCACTGCTCACTTTCTGTGTTTAGCTGACACTGAGTGACGAGAAGAGCTTAGAATGGTCGTCCTTCTTCCGCAAGTTCCACACGAAAGTGTCTTCACTGCACTTCACCGTCACCGTGGTCACCACTTGGGCACTCCTGAACATAGTCGAATCACTCTGTCCCAATTCTTTGAAGATCGAATTCGAAATTAGGGATGGTCCACTAAGAGTCTCGCGACTCTGCCGTCATCGCGCTGTGCAGCAGGTCGGTGTTTTCCTCGTTTGTTTTTTTAGTACATGTTTCGAATGATGGGAAAGTCGAGATGATTCGTTCAAGTCAAATGTCTGAGCATTTCTTGGTTTTAATTCAGGCTTATGGGATGCTATTAATTTTCTCAATTTGGAAACTAAAAAAGTTCTTGAGTTCTGTGAGTCATTTCAAAGGGGTTAATCAGATTGAC
>KN731909.1:0-11609 GCA_000816745.1 Ancylostoma duodenale | reverse complement strand
AAATTCCCCCCGATTCGCCACTTCATTATCCGTCTATCGCATCATCATTTTATTATCCCAGTGCAGTCCTCACGACGCTGTCTCGCTGTGCACTGCAGATAACTCTGCTGCCATTTCACTGCTTTTGAATTCATCCAGTCCTGGAAACAAATCTATCTACTTCAGCTCTGCAAGTCACAATGTTTACTGCATGACATCATAGTAGCGAAAGTAATCCGGTTGCTATGACTACTCCTTACCGGCTTTGAATTAGGACAAAATATTTTCATGACAGTCAGACTAAGCGCACTTTGCATGACGACATGTTGAATCCGCCCACATTAGGGGACTAAGTATACCTGGGTAGTGAAATGTGTGATGGCGTCAACTTTGCCCTACAAACACATATCTTCTTCCGTCACCCGGAGCTGAGACTGCACAGCAATGGCTTTTGTTCATGCAGTGAATCATCGCGTTAAAGTGTGACTGTGTGTTAGAAATTCCTACCAATAATCAATAATATTATTTGTAAATATTATTGTGTATTCCTGTCGCTGAGTAAACATAGTATTGAACAAAACTTAATAGACGAACGCCAATGATCATGATTTTTGATTTTCCTTTCTCACCACTGTGTCATAGCGTATAATTCGGCTATTTCCATTATCGATGTGCAGGGGATGCCTCGGAATCAGAAGATCAGTGGTTTCTGTGACTTGGCCTGGTACTGAAGAAGTTTTTTTTTTCAAGTTCAGGGTCTTTTTTAAATAATTTCTTCTTTGATTGGGTGGAAATAATATTAAGCGTGCATAGTAGTCCTGAGTTTCACTATCTTTTTCACTTCTCTACTGCAATTGTTTAAAATTTGTAGATGCCTGTGATGGAAATGGAAATGCAATCAGAATATGCATACAAAGTGGTAGTAGTAGTTTTTTTTTTCGCGAGCGGTTCCACAAAATTTTCGTTTGCTGTCTCAAAACTACTCTCACTTATTTTTAAAGTGAACTGCAACCACTAGCTTATCGAGCAGTTCCACAAGTGTGGTATTTTTAGATAGTTTATTTCGCTCTGCAATGCATGGCGGCAACATGTAGTTGACTCATCCTGCAGCTCTTTCGGTTTCTGTGGAATTCGCAGAATTGAAGTGTCCTGCTGTATTGTTGGTTGTATGTGTGATGCTTTCTAAATGATATTATGACGTTCTGCTAGGAGAGTCGGTTTGTGAATTATCTACTAGGCTTGGGCATTCTATAGCGGAAGGTAAAAGTTAATCGGGGTTAGGATCTGCTTACCGTTGGGGGTTGAGCAGGTAACGGGCTAAGGTATGTAAGCAACTTACCTTGAAAAGAAGCTAGATGTCCCTAGTTTTTATCAGTTGCAATGTTCAAGTCTGAAAAAAGTGCTATGAAATGATGCAGAAGCACGTAAACTCATTGTGCTTCAATACTGGACCACCGGGTTCCACTAAAGGGACCACTCATAGGTGTCTCCCGACCCCTTCACTGAACGTTATTCACGAGCACTACGGCAGGTCTCTCGCTCTCGCGCTGCCGGAGGACATTCAAGGATGGGCGTGTCCTCCGGCGTCGAGAGGGGATGACTCATCGTGCATCGATTGTATCCCGCGTGTTTTCAATGATGGCGCAGCGGGCGAATGCGCCCCGTCTGCGTCCCTGTCGGAGCGTTGTGTGCAACTCTGTCCGTCTGTGCGCTGTCGCAAATCCGCGATTCATATTTGGCATAAGCCGTCACTACTTCTTCTCCTCCTCAGCGGCGCTGCGCTGAATATTTGATTCAAGCTCCCCGGCTAGTGCTCTAGCCGACGAACTCACTGACGTGCGTTTAACACTACGTTCGTCCTCTTCGCGCTATCTGCTTCACTTCTTTGAACTACCAGTTGACTGATTCTCTGAGCATGAGAGAAGAACGGAACAAGAAGAAGAAGAATAAGCAGAAGGCCCGCAGACCGAAGGCTAAGCTGCAGGTTCAGCAGCCGCAGCATGCCGCAGCGCAGGAGCCCGCGGAGGCGAAGGCGGTGAACGAGGAGCCATCAACAAGTGAGAATTTGGTGAAATGAGTTTTAATTTGGGCTTGTGACGTAACTTTTGAGTTGATGATGCCTCAAACGTTATAAGTGAAGAGGTTGCTATAACAACGGAGCGTTGAGCAGTTTCTGTGAGGTGTTTTGAATGGAATCATTGGTGCACTTTGGTGTCAGGGGAGTTTGGCTCGTAAGTGAGAAGATAAGGTGAAGAAAACAAGGGGATTTATAGATTCTAATGATCATTTCGAGCATTTGCTCGGTTTCTAGCAAGGACTTTTCACATAATTTGTCCACATTTCATAGCTCTATAATCCGTTTTTGTTTAAGGCTTTGAAACTATTCTTAAAACTTCGACTGTGGCCTTCTGAGACCTTCCCCCCCCCCCCCGCTAAGTGCACCAAAATTTCGCTAATTTTAAGCAGTTCCTGTGATCTTTAGATTCATTTTGCTCTCTTCATTGTTATCTATCATCTTTAATTCTGAAATGGCTTTTTTTCGTTGAAGAGCTTCTCGTATTTCGACCAAAAGGGCTATTCTTTCCATTGCTGCAGCTTCCCCCCCCCCCCCCATTTCTGCCTCACAGTACTAATTTATCAGCACATTTGCTGTGTCATCAGTGAACTCTCGACAGCCTTGTGACACTCCTAGCTGTCACAGGACCTTTTTTGAAACACATTGCGTTGAAAAAACGTTGAGTCATCGAGCTGGTAACGCACCATTTCACAGGAATAGCAGCACATGCTCGTGGCTGGGACTAAATTAACAGCATAAACTCTTGTGCTAGTCGTTATAGTAATGTTTTTGTGTTTTTTTTTTTAATTTAAAGGACAGGTTCAGGGATGTCTTATTCATAGTCGAAGTCTGGTATAAAAACGAGCAGAATGAGTGGGTTTGAAGGGGGTGATCTGAGCGATGTCACCTGTGTGAGGATGACTCATTCTCAGTGCGCATACAACGCCGCGCATTGATTTGCTACTAACGAGTCGACTCATCGCTGAGGTGGTTTTAGCTTCGATTCAAACGGTTATTTAGTGTACTAATTTGAACTTACCTCTTATTTAATTTGAACAGCTCACTAGTCAGCATATATGAGGCTGAAATAAGCTGAACTAATGAGCAGAATTGCTTGATTAATGAAGCAGTTGAGAGAGATTCTGCATCTGCAGTTGCTCCCTTTTTTTCGGTAGTTTGGTGAAAAAAAAACTTCGAATTGTGCGTAGGCTTCCTTTTACAGCTAACTTTTTGCAGTAATTTATGGTTGCAGAGCTCGTGACAACCCTAGTCATCATCGGAATAACTATTACTGCTTCTAAATAACTGTTACTGCTTCTAAATAAGAACTTAGTATGAAAAGTCGCAACCACTGTTTGTAAATCGCTGGAAATGTCTTGGTTTGTGTTTTTCATTGATTTTTGACATCCATCGAGTTTCATGTACTTTTCACCAGTGGTTTCTTTATTGCTCTTCGAAAAGCTCCATACTCACCCATAAGCCTTCTTATTACCAGAAATTTTTCTTTTAATTTTATTGACCTTGTAAAAGTGAAGTTGTCCGTACTGTAGTATGTTCCTTCTTGTAACTAGGGTATTTTAAATGTGACATAATGTGACTATCTTAAAATACGATGATTCATAGATAGTCTTGCAGGCCGCGTTTACAAAGTACATACTGCTCAAAAAATGTGACTTCTACTTTTGAACATGCCATGAGTGCCTAAGATTTCCAAATCTATCTCATGAGTAGAAGAATTATAAGAATAATTGCTTTATGGCGTAGGAATTTAGTGCGTGGGTATTTTACAAAAACCTTTTTTCTCTTGCGCTGCCACGGTTTTTTTTTTCATATCTACTGAAAGTATATCTGTTTCTGAGGGTCTTAAAACAAAACTGAGCGATATTGCTTTCCGACACTAGCACCTCCTCCCCTAACCTTTTCAGAGCTTGTATTATCAGCATGTAAGTAATGTGATCCTTACAAACCATTGTGCTTTGGAACCGGTGTTCTAAAGTGATTCAGTTCCTCTCCTCCTGCTTTACCTGAAAATTGTAGCGCCTGCACGTCTCGCAGATGGTAATTTTATTGTGAATGGCTGGTTTTACGATGCCTCACTCTTTCAATGCCGAGCACTGTATAGCTATGTGCGAGCGTCAGTGACTCATCAAGAGCTGTCGGTTTTTATCGCTGACTGCTCAGCTTGCAGGGCGTAGTCACACAACTTCAAGGGGCAAAAGAGGGAAGGGGGTCGAAATATCTTCTCCGTATTATCTCCGATATTAGGGAAAGGAGAAAAAGAAAAATTCACTTATTTATGCACAAAAATAATCTTCTGGGGGCACCAATAGCTGCTGTATAAATCATGTCTTGGAATAAGGAAGTCTAAATTTTTTTTCATTTATTCAATATTTCTATAGATTTGAGGATAGAGGTGACGTATTACTCTTGCAGAGCATACTCGTATGAGTTGTAGTTGACTACATTCTCGCCAAACTGGTTTGTAGACAATTCTGCAATTTTTTTCTGCACACATCTGGAACCAGTATGTTGAGAAGGTTCAGAATTTGCTAACTTCCTAAACATGGAATTAAGGAGTCCCTATGGTTCAAACCAAATGGTGATCCATCCCTTTTGTTTGTGATTAAGAGTAGAGTTACGAGAGTCACTCTGTAGGTCGTACTTGGGACAAGTTTCCCTTCAAAGGCAGGCATTTTGCTTAGGCAGGAATTTTATTTCCAGTAGGGTTCATTCAATTATTTTTGAATGGTTTCATGTACACATAAAATTTCGGAACTTCTGCTTAACTTGACATCCCATATTCTCAAGCTTTTTCCACCTCGATTCCTTCTTTACATTTGATTTCACCCCCAAGCACCCTGTACTCATTTTCAAAAGAAATATACGGCTTCTCCATTCTAGATGTTTTTTTTTTGTTTTGCCGCTCTTTGAACAGGCCTGGGCGCTTTTTTGAGCGTCGATGGTTAATCACATGTCGAGGTGAATCACGGTTCATGTGATGACGCTGACATTTACCAATTGCTACAGAATAATGATAGCTATGACATCATTGCGTGGCTTCTCCATATCGTAGAGATAAGATCAGCCGAAATTAGAATATTCGATGAGCCATCCACGTTGCCATGATTGAGAAATAGCGTCAAGTATGGAATTCTCTTGTCATTTGTTTATCGGTGATTCGACATTGCTCATTGTGTAAAGATGGGGAGGGACGTTATCGCGCTGATTCTGTCCGAGAAACGATCTTTCCTTCTGATCAGCAGCAATCAGTTCGCAAATGGGAGTGTTTTGTGGATCGTATGAGTAGAAGAAGAAATGACGAAACGGTGGCGGGGTATTCATGGCTTTAAATTGACATTTCGCTCTTGGCAAATGATATCCAGACAGACTGGCATGATTTCTGAGCGCCTAGTCAGGAATTTTTTCTCAGACTTTTTTTTTGCTTCGCTTTAAAATGTACTCTGCCAATGCAAGGGATGTGTCAAATTTGACAGAAAATTTGGCGACTTTTGCGAGGATGCTAATTAAATTGACCCAAAGTCACAAATTTTGTTACAAGAACTGCTGACACTTTTTTTCACTATGCTTGCAAAGTACTGGCTACACTGGAGTCCTTGAATTCACCGAATTGGGCGGAGCGCCCCGTCCAGGGAGAAATAATTCTGTTTGTGAGGCAAATTTCGAGATGAAATTTGGCTTGTGGGGAGCAATTTCTTCCCAGTTGGGAGAATGAGCTTATCCTTCCCTTTTAAATTGATTTCATTAATTCCAAGTCTTTCCTTTGGTAGAGGCTTCCCAATTACATAATTTTTGTCTGTTGAATTACTAAATGTGATTTTTTCCTGTCAGACTGCTTCCTAGTCAGGGCTCAAATCCGTCATTTCAGGTGGCTTCCAAAATTTCCGGCTACAATTCCCGCAACAGTGCGAAAGCGAACATTCTAGCGGTGGTTGTGCGATGAGCCGTTTGTCGGCCAGCATCTCACAACCGTGCCTTTCTTCCATAAGTCTGCAATCGACTCCGGATGGTCCGACACAGATCTTTCCATTTATGTACCTCGGCAGCCAACAGGACGCTCTTGACACGGAACAAATGCGGGTGTGTGTTTGTGACTCATTGAACTGTTACGCATCCGGCAGCAGCGTCGATGGATACATTAGTCAGCGTATTTCTTTCCAGAAGCGAGGCATAACACATGTGGTCAACTTGTCGATCGGATGTCCACGAGCGTCATCGATCACGAGTGATGAGAACTTCCTCCGAATCCCCGTCAACGATTCATATCAGGAGAAGTTGTCGCCGCATTTTGAAACCGCATGGGAATTTCTAGGTGAGTCATCAGGATGAGCACGCGGTCTTAACGTCTAGGAGAGCGAACATCGCTACGTGACATTGTGTCGTACTCCTATCCTGGATGAAAACCTGTTTTCTAATTCTCCCAGAAAAATTGAAGAAAAAAATCCTTAAGATGTTTCACCAATGGAAATGAGACGTTTTCAAGATTGGCTGATATGTACTGAATTTAGAAGGAGTTCGACGGTCAGGAAATGTGGTTCTGATCCATTGTCTAGCCGGAATATCACGTAGTCCCACCCTGGCCATTTCGTATGTAATGCGGTATAAGAATATGTCGTCTGAGGATGCCTATAGGTTCGTTACATCCAGTAACTTTCTGCAGTTCTGTGCATTTCTGGACGTTTCCCTTCGTTTCTGAAGGATTTCTTGTTTTCCAGACTGGTCAAGGAGAAGCGGCCGTCAATTTCGCCAAATTTCAATTTCATGGGCCAACTGCTTGAGTATGAGCAGTTGTTGATAAAGAAGGGCCTCTTATCGGCAGAGGCCTCATCAAAGCGGGTAGATCGGCCACTTTCGCTGAAACAAGAATTTGACTCAGAAGTGAGTTAGAGATGATTGCTAAATATCATGGATTTATTTGTATTTGCAGAGTACACATCTTAGTAGAAATGAAGTTGTTTCCAGGATACTGACACCACTTCTGGTCCAGCGACGAAAGTGCCGAAATCTGCCTCCACACATTGTGTGTTCTTCGATCGGCCACGCGACTTCTCCACAACTGTCACAGCGCGAGTGAATGAGCATGGTAAACGAGGCCTGAATGATTCACTGGATCGCCCGAAAGTGCTCGGACTGTACAACGCGGACACAAAGAGACACGTAGCGGAAGAACTGCCGTCACCGTCGACGGAGTTGTCCAAACTCACGTTTGCCGGTGGTCTCCCGTCCCCGTCGTCACCTGTAGCTGAACATGCAAATCTGTCCCTGTCAAATCCGTGCTTCGTCTCGCCCACTCGGGAAACGCTTCATCCCGAGGCGGCGAGTTCGCACACCGAGGAATGTGAGACGAGCCGACGCAGCTATTTCAAGCATCGTATCGTGTCGTTGTTCAAGGTGAGGCTTGGTATTTTACTTCTACTGTTTATCAACTTTTCATGAGAAAAAAAAAGAACTGCTAGGACCAAAAATCGCACTAAATTCTCGCGGAGGGTAATTTTTCCTAAAGATGTCCTTGATTCGACTGCGTTTTCATGCTAATGAAATGGCACATTTTGTCTTGTCCTAAGCTAGTTAGCTAGGTGCCTTTTCTTGTAACGCATCGATTATCTATACAAAGACTGGTGTAGGTAACGTTTTTGCACTGGGAAGAATATTTGGGGTGTGATTTGCAAGGTTTCGCCAATGTAATGTTTATTGAATCTGTGCGGTCTTCTTCTGTAAACGGGTCACACTGAACAAATCAGAAGTGGCCTTGGTTTGAACGGAAACATTCTGACTCATAACTTGTTTGAGGAGGTGGCACGTGATTCGCCCATCTCATTACTCGTTAAATAATTCGTATTTCGAAAGGTATAGGTAACTGCAAGGGATGTCACTTATTTAGGTAGTAATTTAGAAGAAAATACCCCTTACTCAATACGAATTTCATTTATTGGCTGAATTCCAGGCATTGGTCTTGATGTTGGCTTTTTTTGTATGAGTAAGCTGAGAGGTCGTAGCTGTTTTCCAACTTTATCCACGAGATTCTCACCGTCCAGTTACATTACTCAATCTTTAAGCTGTTTTACTTGGTCTGCTCGGGTCATAGAATTGAAATAATTCAAAAAAAAAGAAAAAATAGGACAAAAGCAAACTAGGGAAGAAGGAAAAAGTTCTTCGAAACACTTTGCTCATTACATCTTTTCAATGTTACGTTCTTGCAGTCACACCATTCTACATCATGCTGTGCACAATCTCCGACACTGAAGTCTCCGACGATTAGCACTCCTCGTCCAGAAAACCTGCAATCAGCTGGTGTTCCATTTTTCGGCGTGCGAAAGCTGAAAAAGACGAACAGTCCGATGCTCCTCACCACCACCGAAGAGGCGGAATCACCTGAATCAGGCTACCAGGTTGGTTAATTTCATTTTCAACTACTCAACATGTCAGATATTTTTTCTTTTGTAACTAGCTGGTATTTGTAGTTTCAGGATGACGAGTACAAAACATCGCCGGAAGACTTAGACCGAGTCTCGATCAGTTCTGCAGGTAGCGAAATAGCGGTTCAATAGCCTCGTTCCAAAGTGACTAGCGATCGACTTCCTGTCATTTCTTTTTCGATCTACTCTCACAAAGAACATTTTTCATCTCCACTGCAGTTATCTGTCAGCTTTTGGCAGCTGTAACGTCCGTTCCTTCTTATTATATATGTTACTACAACACGGGTATTTCATATGTGACTTTACTCTACTACGGACCACTATAAATAGTTTAGAACTTATCACACAGCCATTTACAGTCTCTCAGTCAATTGTGTTGCACATTCTTTCTTTCAGTAATGATGTACACATTTAAACTGTATATTATATGTCTCACATTTATTTGCGCGTTGTTGTGACTAGTTAGATGTAAGTTCAAGGTGATTTCAACCTCTTAGTATAAATCGTAATAATCCTAAAAGACGTCTGAGAATCTGTGCATATGCTAAACGCTCAGCAAGTTTACTGTACATTACAAAATGTGAGCCACTGGTGTAGTGGATTGGGGAGGGGGGGGGGGGGTTATTTGACTGAGGGGGGCGAGGGCGCTGAGATTTCTAAAAGTACTTCTCCCAACGGTAGTTAAAACTAGTTCTAGCTTGGTCTAGTAACTGCTGGTCACCTCTAGTCAGTTTGCCTTTTTGCTGGTCAGTTGTTGCGGTTCTCATTATTCCATCCACATATGTGGGTACATTTTGTGTACTTCTGATTCTGAGAAAATTTCTAGGTCAGTAGGTATCGAACGGTTCTTCCACCGATTTTCAGTGACGCTTAGTCGTCCATGTGGCAGGATTCCAGGTAGATGCAACAATGATGTGCGCTCACATAAATATATGAAATCTCCGGAAGATCAGTCCTCAAGATAGACAAGGTAGAAATGACGACCTGTTAGGGTCATCCTGACATTTTACTAGCTATATAGTTAGCTAGATAGACAAATTGACCTTCACAACATTGCATGTAGGTTTGTAGCGCCACTTTTTTTCATGGTGGGCGTGGAAAATTGTACAGGAAAAACGAATATGCCTCTTCTAGGTCTCTATCAGAGAATGCTGAGAAGTGACATCAATAGGGATCAGCCACTTTCGCTGTGGCGAGACATTTCGAACTGAAAAAAAATGTACAGTTAGAGGAATTTAGATTAAGAACAAGTGCAGTCTCGAAACAGTCTCGAAAAATTGATCACAGCACTACTATTCTACTCGTCAGTGAAGCACCCGTCGAAGCTATTGGGGGACCGCGTTTTAAACCATAACCTGGGGGAATTCTTTAGTTTTTTTTTTTTTGGCATAGACAAGATAATTAACCAGATCGGCGGATTGACCTCTGCAACAACGACATGTAGGTTCGTAACGCCACTTTTCTGGTCGATGTGGAAATGATACAGCGAAGACAAGCAGCCGAGGAAAGATTGCTGCCTACATAGGATCCAAATTAGGTGGGAAATCTAGGGTTGGAGGGGAGCGGGAAAGGTGCAAGCTCTAGTTATGGCATGAGGATCTGCGTCGGGGACTGCCGTGCTCGGTCTATATTAAGAAAAGCTGGGAGATGACAATAGGAGTCAATTGTCACCATTGTGGTAAAAAAATGACGTTTTGGATTTGGGGGGGGGGGGGGAGGAGGAGAGAGGAGTCCATAGTCAGTGAAATCCAGTCAGATTCGGCCAAATACAAACTGAAACTCTGAAGAAAGGTCGCAGAACGCTTGTACAGTATAAATTCGATCGGTGAAGTCATAGGCTTTACCTGCACGTGCGTCGCGGATGGGTTGTGAGGGTACGACGCGATTACTCATTTTTCTGTGCTGATTGAACCCAATAGAACAGTGAGATCGATACAAACGTCTACTTGGGCGACAAAAAGGACAGAAACGTTGTATAATCACAAACCGTACTGAAGGACAACTAGCTTCGTTGAATAATGGAACTGTTGGAGGGTCAGTTCTACGACGCTGGCAAAGGTGGGGTCAGACGGTATCATGGGGTAAGATGACTACACCCTTGAGATTGGATTCTTTCAGCAGAACTAACTGACTCATTTGTAGGCTTTAAAGAATATGATATCCACCTAGACCAAACGATTCTTCAGGAGCAATTCCTAGTCTTCGTGAAAGAAATCTGTTTGGTCGAAGTGGTTGGTGTCGCTGAGACCAAATATGCCCCCCTTGGACTTGAAGAATCGCTGACGATCATTGATTTCAAGCAAAACCTTTCTTTCATACCTAACACACGTCATTTTGGCAGTTCTGATGGCCTTTCGAACTTCAGCGGAATTCCAGGATAGGCAGCTGTCGGTTGTGCTGTTTTTCATCCAATCATTGCTGCACTTCGCAGGCTTAGAACTTGAGCAAACTGTCATTTTAGAAAAACAGCTTGCATTATTCTTATAGGAGGAAGAATAGTGCTTTCAAATCGTATATGACTTGTCCCCAAAAGCGAACAAATAGGTGGAGTAAAGTGCGTCCGAAAAAAAAGGCGCAAGGACTTAGGTTAACATCTAATGCAATCAATTTACCACTCAGGATCACTATTTGGTCCACATGCGTAAAACTCACATGTGACTCTGCACTGTACCGGTATAAATAGCCTTTCCTGGGGAAATTCTCAGCTTCATTCTCATTCCCAGTGGAATAGTTCTCCTAGAAGAAACATGGTATATCTTGCTGTCTTCATCATCACCTGTTATAGCTGGTCGGGAAGAGTCATTTGAACGAATACACCAGTTTTATGCAGAAGCAGCGCAGCGTCAATGCAAAAAGACAGCAACGGTTATGCAGAAGGACCGCTAAGGCTATGCAGAAGAACCGTTGCAGCTATGCAGAAGGACAGCCGAAGCTATGCAGGAGGGTCGCTGCGGCTACGCAGGACAGCTGAGGCTATGCGGAAGAACTGCTGCGGCTATGCAGAAGAACCGCTGCGGCTATGCAGAGGGACCGGCGAAGCTATACAGGAGGACCGCTGCGGCTATGCAGAGGGACCGCTGCGGCTACGCAGGAGGACCGCTGCGGCTATGCAGGAGGACCGCTGCGGCTACGCAGGAGGA
>KN731905.1:0-11614 GCA_000816745.1 Ancylostoma duodenale | reverse complement strand
AATGTTCATAAAAATTATTAAATTTCATGTTCGCTCATCTTTAACAGATTGTGGATAACCTGACGCATATGGCCCATCACGCCTTTTAGTCCCGTGTGGCCACGTGATGCACAAGGTGCATCAAGCACAATGTGCTGTTCATTTCCATAAAACGTTCTTCTGTGGTCAGGTGGTGCAAATGATGAATTGTTAGGAAAATGCCCTCTGGCCATCCGCGCTTCCGCTAAACCTGTACATAACGAGCCATTGCGATCACTTCCTCGAAGGGAGGAACGTCTAGTGGATGGCACCTCGATCCTGAGTATTCTCATACCCTACAAAACGTCGAGAACTGGCAAATTTAGATGAGATGACACAAATGAAATCAGCCTTTTTTGGACCTCTAGAGATGTTTTGTTAATTTTTCCATAAATGAATCCGTGGAGGACTCAAATTTGGTCTCCTTAGAACCTGTCTCTTTTTAGGCACCATTAAGAGTCATTTTTGACCGCCATTAAGGTCACTCTGGAACCCCAAAAGTTTTCTGGTGGAACTTCGCATGAGGGTGCGGGGTACGGGTGTGAATAATTTGACATGCTGGAAATATTCCTCCTAAAATCTCCCAAATATTCGCACAAGATGATTATTTCATGACGTTTTTCACAGCTACAAATTCTAAGTTCTTGCTATGGATCTATTTTTGCTCTTGCTTTGTTGCCATTGCTACTGTTATTGACGCTACATATTTCGCCTACAACGAAATTTATTCCCATTTGTTACAGTAAACCTAGCATAACCACAAATAATTGGCGTTATGGTGGAGAAGAAAATGTTGAACAGATGGATCACAATAAAAATCAAAAATAAAGAAAAAATTATTACAACAAAAACCACAATCAAGAGCAATAAGCATCACGAATTTCTTCAAATTTGTCACTTCCACTACCAAGACTGACTTCAATGAAATTTCATTCCATGAAGCCATCACATCCACAAGGCAACACTTTTTTGTCAACCGCGCAGCAAACCAGTATTTGAATCTCAGCAAAAAAAGAGAAGCATTGTGCCCTCACTTGAGTAAAACAATTCAGAAAACTGGCAAAAAGTTTCATCAGGTCTTCAAATGTTTCCAAAATGTTTCACTAGAATATATTGTTTCTTTCACATATCATTGCTGTTATTGCTGCTGTCATCTGTGCTGTGTCATATTTATTAAGTACGTTTTATTTCTGCCCACATGGTCTCCTCATGCACCAATGAATAAAATCAAACAAATAAATAAATGACCTCAAGAGATACGTAACTGACTTGTGCAAGGCTCTATAAGCTTTTGAATAATCCTTTTCCTTCCATATTGTTTGGGAAGTTCTCGGAATGATTTTAAACAATCCAGACCTAATTAATTAATTAATTAACTAATTCAAGTAGTCGAAGTTACCGAAAATCATTATTTGAAAATTTCAAAAATATCTGTATTCGAAGTTGATCATCCTCTGCCGTCTGTACCTGCTTCCATGACCTACTTCAAGCTCTCCAAGTAGCCATTTCTAGAACATCCTCCCATCGTGACTCCATTTTTCAAAAACTAAGTGCTAATGTATACAGAATGATTTGCAGAGAATTCCTGCACAAAAGCGAGTACTACGAAAGCTATTTTTTGTGCAGAAGTTTTTTTTTCATGTTTGGACTATTGGGAAACTTTCCAAACAACCAGGTATCGACACCTATATGGAAAATTACGTACGTTGTACAAAGAAGGTATAAAATCGCACTAAGCATGTCAAACAACTCCCACCGAGGATTTTATCGGGAAATATTTCTGAAGCATTTGGGCCCAGAGACCACTAAATGTGGAGTGACATTGAAGTTTGTCCTATTGATACTTTCTTTTATGGAAACGCTCCATGGGAAGCGTATAGTTCGAGTGAGGTTTTAAAAAATTGTTGTGACTGTAGAATGGTTCATTTCAAACAATATATTCACTTATTTTAACCTTACATTCTTCAAAATTTTCATATTTCCTATTTCCTATCGTTCTGTTAACGCTTCCTAAGTCATTTTTCAATTTTGCAGATCCAGGAACGTTCCCTGGAGAAGAACTGCCTTCCCACTTTTCCAAAAAACGACTTTCCTGGGCAAAAATTGCTGTACTTCACTGCTCCATTTCATTTTCTTTTTAAGTTAAGAAATTTTCGGATGAGCTGCGGTGATTTTAGCTTGAGGAACTCGTTTATCCTCGATTTCTAGGTGAGCTATTGCCTTCTCGGGAACGTCCATGAATCCCGATTCCTGGAATAGGTAAAAGCACGAGGCCCGCCCCTCTGCTGAGGATCTGCTCAACCTTCTCCTGCCTAGAGTTTCTTATTCAGCTGCAGCGTCATCACCCAACCCACTCGGCCCTTTTAGACCACGGTGATCCAGTTTGACTCAGACCGAATCTTCTCGACTTCCTTCGCCTCCGCTCCGATACATTTTTTTTGTTGTTGAACCGTTGCGCTGCACTATATCCCGCTGTTCATTAAGTGGTCGAGTTATCGATTAATAACGAAAAGTGCTCATCGATCGATGCGGTTTTCAGATGGTACATTTTGTATGTTGTGTAATGGTATCGTGAACGAGCGACAGTCATGCTTGAAGGTACGTATCTGGCAAGAACTGCTGGTGTTGTGCTGACGCCATCGAATAATCGTGTCTTTTCAGCGATGGATATTGTTCTCATATGCTTAGGCACCGTTATTTTCTTACTCGCTTTATTTGCTGTTTTCCTGCTATTCATTATTAGACGACGGAAATCGCAACAAAAACCTACGTCATCTCAGAGGATAGCCAGAGAGTGAGTTGCCTTTGTCCTCCTTACGGGATGTCCCACTGTCAGGATGCATCATTGAGATTACCCATGGTAAACGCGTTAACGTACCTAAATTTATCTTTACCTGGCACCCATAAACACCTTTACCCATGCATGACGTTGTCTATACCCAGCTGCTACCCATGGGTATGAGGTAACCTATTGTCCCAATGATGCATCCGAGCACCCACGGGGCCGGATCTATCATTGAGATTACCTGAGAGAAACGTGCTAACACTCCCAAGCTTACCTGTCGTTTACACGAGCGTCAACACGTTTACCCTGGGTAATCTCCAGTGATGCATCCGGATCATGGTTAACCCATAGGTATCCGATTCCCCCTCCTGATGATGTATATGGGCGCAGTCGCTACCCGTGAGTATGAGAGTACCCATTCTTCCAGTGATGCATCCGTGTCCCAATGGTCGTATTCATCATCATTATTACTGCCCAGAGTAAACGCGTAAGAATCTACATATTTACCCATCGTTAACATGTGCGTGATCACGTTTACCCTGGGTAATCTCAATGATGGATATGGACTCGGTAAAAGCATCTGCGAAGAGCAAAATTAATCACTTTGAAATACATCTCAGTTATTGCTATGTCCGTTTTGCACGACTAATTCGAGTAGATACCTCCAGCTCCTCGTCGAGAGCTCCTTCACGCCCCAAAAAAAACTTTCAGAAATACAGCTAAGGATAATTGTGTTTAGAAGAACAGCAGGAAGCGCGCAAGTAGAATCAATCCATGCTCAGATGCATAGTTTGGATTACCCATGGTAAACGAGTTGGGGTATCCACGTTTACCCTGTGCCAGCATCCACCAACTGTTTACCCATACATGACGCTGTCTATACCCAGCTGCCACCCGTGGGTAACTACACCCATGGGTGTGGGATCAGTGATTCTTCGAACAATGCATCCGGGTGCAGAGGTCGTTCTGCTGCGGTCCTTCTGCATCTGGGTCCAGCGTCAAATTTGTCTGAGACGACCAGGCAGAGTAGTTGAAGCACGGTGAAGGTGGTGTTTCACATCCATACAAACTTTCATGCTGGTAAGGTACCAAAGAAACTCAGCTACTTCCTAGCCCTGCTTTGAGCCGTTTCCTGGCTGAAAAAATCTTTCCCCCGACCGCTGCCTGTTAACTGCTTTTGTTTGTTCTAGTTTAACGCCTTTATTGGCTTGCGCACCTTGAGTGTATCAATAAATAAACAAATAAATAAATAGCATAGACTGACCATCTGATTAAATTAACCTGAAACTGCTAGATTTTTTTAATCCATATGGTTTGCGCCCAACGGTTCGGAAAGATGTTCACCGATTAACTCTGTCCATGGTGAAAGCCAAATTTGGCCATGATGGTGGGACCGAAATTTAGCTTCAGGTGGTCATTTATTTGTGCTTGCCCCATTTCGCGGAAGAAATCCTGGCGGTGGAAAGTCCCCAATGCCTGTCAAAATGGGAATGGAGAACCGGATCAAGTCACGGATAATTTCTTATCGACTTTTAGTCGCTGACCAAGCTGGAAAGCAGTCGAAACGGCCAATCACACTGAAAAACAGTCACAGCTCCACTGGAAATTTCAAAGTTCCGCTTTGAATCTGATCCGATTCTTTCGAGGTTCTGCGAACTGAACCTACAGTTGAGCAACCGTTCCGGTATTTTCTATACAGGAACCAGTGTGAAATCGGCGGTTTCATGTCTCTCCAGCTCATCAAGTGGAATAATTCCTCATGATTCATAGTTAATAAAGGGAAAAGAGGCAAATACTACCAAAATTTCACGGTGATGAAAAAAGTGGGGACGTTACTTCCATACCTTCTCTTATTTTTGTCAATTACATTCAAGCTACACCAAAACATGAATGGTCATTCTAGAAAAAATTCCCAGTCCATGCGACAACAGAAATAAGTAGACCTCAGAGGTGGACGCAGAAATGCTCACCCATGGGAAGGGGAGGGGAAGTGTCTCAGCTTGGAAAACCGAAAAATAGAAAAATTCAAAGGCAATATCAAAATAGTTAACTAAAATCAACTATTATAACATTTTTAACCATAAACTATTTTCGAAAAAAAAAGATCGACGATCGGCGCTCCCCTACCCCCTCAGCCTCTGCTACCCCCCCCCCCTCCCCCCGCCCCATAGTGGGTCACAGTCTATGGCAGAACTTCGGGTTCTTGGACAGAAAATGCGAAAACTTCATCCTTGCGCTGGACATAATGTCATTTTCTTTGCTCGTCAGTTATTTTCAAACGAGGAAGACAAACCATTGAATCAATCACGATTTGTTTTTTGAGCATGATAGTTTCTTCGCGCTCCTAATTCTTTTCAGTTCAGGTACTATCTGGACCAGCCGCCCAGCATCACCCCTTCGCTCAAAAACGGGGCAGCGCCCGGGGCTGCAGTTGTGCCGGTTCCTGACCTGTACATTAATGCTAATGGCATCAAAGAGGAGCAGAATCACAGGAAGCCGGACACGGATGGGGTGAATCTGACCGTGGAACGAATATCGGAGAGCATCGAAGTCAGGCGGCAGGAGGAGATCCAGCACTCTCGGGGAGCAAACTCCATTAAACGGCAGAACAGGTAGGAGG
This sequence comes from Ancylostoma duodenale, assembly GCA_000816745.1. NCBI lineage: Eukaryota > Metazoa > Nematoda > Chromadorea > Rhabditida > Ancylostomatidae > Ancylostoma > Ancylostoma duodenale. Next base: position 6,191 of record KN731905.1, on the reverse strand, counting down.
ACACAGTTTTGCCTCAGTTCTTCCCTTTTTTCCTCCCATCAACGGAACTGAAAACCTTAACTAGCCAATTTGAAGCTATCCGCCTGTCAATTTGGTCGAGTATATTTACAGTAGGTCAATCATTCTTGCATCACAGAATACCGTCCGTCTATTCTGCCGCGCCGCTCCACCTACGCGGTGCGGCAGACCAGCTGGACGCTGTTATTGTCAGGCGGTTGTTTTCCACTGTTTTCTTCGTGTTTTTGTTTTCATTCCGAAATACTTGGGTGGAAACGTAAGCAAAACACTAATAAAAATGTTCATTTATATTTTTATTTATTTTTTTATTTATTAATTAAAAATTTTTTGTTCAACGTTTATTTTCTTTTCTACTAACATTCTTCACTGAACTGGTTGAAATTAGAGGCAAGGATCTGTCATTGTTTCCTTTGGCGCATGTTTTCATGCAATAAATAAACAAATAAACAATAACACCTACAGCGCGGGACAACCAAGGCACCCAGCTGGTCTGCCGCATCGCATGGGGGGTGCGGCGCCGCATAACAGACGGGCAGTATTCTGTGATGCAAGATTGATTCGCCGGTCCCATATTTATTCATTTGAGCTCAATCAAGGTTCTCTGAAGAAGAAAACATAGCAGATAGTGTTTACTGATAACTGGGAAATACAAAAGCGTGAATAAGACTGAAAAAAACGTGACCGATAGGAGAACTTTTTGGCGAAAGAAAAATTAAAAAATGCTATTAAAAATTTCTAAATATCTTCGTGGCCTTTTCAGCAATGACCTGCCATCCTCATTATTTCCAGAACAGATTAATTTGAGATTAGGCAACGATGCTATTTGGGTGCACACGTATTTGCTGACTCATGTCTCTCATCAACGACCGTCCGTCCGCTCCGCACGGTGTTGTGTATTCAGGCACATGTAGCGCTTATGTTCATGCGTTTCATGAAAGTGCATTTCACATGTGGGGAGTCTACGAGGTCGATCTCCAACAGCATTGATTGACTACATTCATGAGGGCTAACTGATTCAACCATGTAGCACAAAGTCCCGAAGCCACCTTTCCTGGATAACTCCCTACCCTCTACCCTGCCCAGTCCTTCAAACCACCCTGGAGTATTATAAGAAGACGAGGCCTCCAGCCACTGCTGGGTTGGGGTTATCGATGAAGAAAACATGTTTTTGATTTTGTGGCTGGTTTTGCAGTGTTGTTTGCAGTGTTTGCAGTGATATCATACAGGGAACTCTTGCACGAGGAAAGCAGCGTCACATAAATAGAAAAGAGGATTTGTGTTTACTACCATGCGTACTTGTTTTGGCGTTCGAGTAATACTCGCACAAATATCGCCGTCCAGCCTACTGAGTACTGGACGCAAAAATTCAGAATCGACTCAGGGATTTCATGCTACGCTTCAGTATTCCTTTCTGTTTGGTGCATCCTGGGTGTATGAATAAATTTAGAAAAAGCGCAAACGTCGAATTGATCGAAACATGGGTCAAAACCAAAGAAAAGGAAGTCATCAGTCGCTGAAACTCTGAAAAAAAATGGAGTTATCTGATATAGCGAACGTAAATACGGCACCCATTCTGTACCCCAATTTTATTTTTGTGTTACGGTAATTATCCGTAGAGTAGATGTGCAACCTTCCAGTTCCCAAAGTTGGCGTATGCCCGAGAGAGGGGAGGATTATTCCATGGGCTGGTCAACATTACCAACATTATTTAGCATTAAATTGTCATTTGCTCGCCAAAGCGGCAATTTTATTCAATTTTTTGCGCTATTTCTCCAGTGACTCTATGAGAAAGATCCTACGGTAAAAAATGAATGCAATATTCATGGTCAGCATGCCAAATAAACCACCCCCCGCTTACTTGATGCGAAATCCCAACGAAGAAAAAGAATCATTTGGGCCTACAAAGAGGAATATTACCTACTTTCTCGGAGGTATTCCTAGGTCATCCGTACATTCTGGAATTGTCGAAAAAGTGGATGACGTTCGAAATATTGGCCACTGGGAAACATCTGCTCGGGTTAAATGTACAGTGGTATGGCGACAGTAGCACTACTCTCGAAATGCTCGCGTTATCTATTACTTACTGGTGGCATTAATCATTTCTAAATGAAATAGGAGCGTGTCAGAGCTTGGCAAAAATGGTGATTCGTATGTGAAGAAAGTGTTGACGAAAAAAAGCAAAAAATGCTGACTGACTCCCCAACCACACGCACCATTTCATGTTCATGTGAAATTTTTGGAATTATTGGAATCCTACGGCGTTTACTCTTAACAACACCAAACCTCTCAAGGACAACCCGTTTAGGTAAGAGCATGAACTTGCCTAACTGTAAGGAGATACCTTATCCGAGCTCTCCCCTCTTATTCCTTGTAAAACAAGATCATCGTGAGTTACAGTGTCTTCAACCATCGGAGCACTAGGTTAACCCGCAGATGTAGGCATTGCGGGCGTTCGCTTCAGAAACCCTGGAATAGCAGAGAAATTTTCCAGTGAAGCTTTGCCTGAAGGTATTAGCAGTGGTCCCATGCATCATTGAGATTACCAGGGTAAACGAGTTTATATCACACAAATCCACCCATCATTAACACGGACATCAACATGTTTACCCTGAATGATCTCAATTATGCATCCAGGCACTGGAACGCTGCCCACGATTCCATTTTGTACAGTAACCCCACCACTGTTATTGGGTTACGATAGCTATAAGCTAGCCATGTTCCCAATTGTTCTCAGATTTGCTTCTCATTGGGACTGTTCCACACGTTGATGTGAAACACTGCCACGACAAGATATCAAATTAACTTGAGCGTCGTTTAGGCCTTGTAAAATAAAGCTGTCCCCTGATGTGGCCACGGCAGCACAAGTCGAAGCTGTTCAAACGTAAGTCCTCTGGAGCTCCACTCGAAATGTCCATCTAACGAAGTTTTTTTTTTTTTCAGAGAGCACACTGTGGACGGGTTCATGGGAGACTTGGAGAGAATCCGCTGCGGGAACGACTCCGTTCTTCACGAGGAATTCCAGGTATTTTCGCAGCTTCGCAAGGCCCAAGCAGATTCACTCGGAGCAAAGTCAGAATTCACTCAGTGCTTACCAGATACTTGAAACGTGGGATTCAGCAAGGGAGAAGAATTGCACGGCAGCTGAAAAGGGCCGAACCCGCAACCGATTCGTCGACATTTTGCCAAGTATGTGTTTCCTAAAAGGTGTCACTTCTACAGATTTACAGTCCTGTTCCAGATGACGACACACGGGTGATCCTACGCGGCCCAGATGACTATATCAACGCTAGTTTGATAGATGTAAGTTTTCTTGAAAATCTTTTCCACCTCCGTTCAGTAATTGAGATGTGAGGACTTTGCCACCGTTGCGACAACACTTCCTAATTAAGAATTTACACACACCAACCAGTGACGCCTACCATCCAAGCATATCGAATCAATTGCCCTCTTGAATTAAGGCGAAAACTCTTAAGCAGGGTCTGCAAGAAGCCCGAAATTGCCATAGGGCTTTTCCAATGCGTTGCTCAATTCTGTCGCTGGCATGGTCCTACATCGCTGGCTATCAGGGCTAGAATTCATGAACGCATGACCAAGCGAAGCCATGCTAGGAGACCAAGGGCTGGATGCTACGAATAGTAGCTGGGCATAAACCCATACATGCCCATGCAAAACCGAAGCATATCCATAAGGAGCACACATGCCTCCAAATCCAACGCAAACTCGCTGTAAAACCCACGAAAAAGCCACGATTTTTTCAATCCCATGCAGAACCCATGCATAGCAATGCAAAACACGGTTTGTATGTTTCCTGTGGATGCATTGCGCAAAAACTCTGGTTACAGTGCACTCTTTACAGGGTTACAACAATGCTGGGCAGTTCATTGCTACTCAAGGACCCGTTGGTCCTGAAGAAACCACCGACGGAAGGAAAGAAAGCACGGTAAGAAGTTCTTCAATTATTCTTTCGATAAGTGGTCCTTTCAAATAAAAGGCACCCTATCCGCAAACGCGTTACTTCATCTCCTTTCCAAAGTAAAAAATGTCTGCGGACACCTACCACACGCATGCGTAGCGTCAGGCCGTTTTGCCTTTTGAACTTGAGAAGAAACATCCAAACGTGGTTAAAAAGAAAGATCTAGCCCAGTTTAGTGCTTTGTTAGTCATCTCAGATCAAAGTTGGACTGTCCTTTTTTTGGTAAAGGATCGGGAACAGCGGCTCGCTATGTATAGTATTCCCGAGGACTGAAGCGTGCAGTTGGTAAGTGTCCGATAGTCTCTATATCTCGAATTACTCTTCGACCTGGATCTTAAAAAAATGGCTAGTTCAGTTGGGTTAATTTCCCACCAGCTTATAAGAACTTGGGATGGGGAGGATTCCACACTTACCGCTGGGAGATTACAGGTTATTATCCGGACTGGGTGAGGGCAACTAATCATAACAATTACAGGTGGATGATTTCTGGCGAATGATCTGGGAGAAGAACGTGCAGTGCGTGCTAATGCTCACTGACTGCGTCGAAAACATGAGGGTAAGATTTTACCCTCCTATTATCAAAGGGTGTTCTCCAAGTGCTGTAGCGATTCCAGCAACGATGCACGCAGTACTGGCCGCCCTTGGGCGAGACACGAAAGTTCGGCGAGGTGGAGGTGGATCTGATCTCAGAGTCTGTGGATCCAGTCTGCACTCATCGAGAGCTCGACATCACTAGAGACGGGGAAAGGAGACAGGTCGGCTGTTTTCCTCTGTGGCTTTTCCGGCGGTGATCCATTTGGCTCTGCTCTCCGCCATGCAATCTTTCTTTTACATCAAAGATGGACAGAGATGTGCTCGTTTTCATGTGGTCTTATTTCCGCTATAATCTAAGAACTGTTTTCGGATTCTGCGGGGTTTCAATGACATGCAAATGTGGGACTGCACTGCAACTACAATTTTTTCAGCTTTCTCAGTACCACTTCTTGAACTGGAGAGACGCCAAGGGTCCAGAATGTACGGGTCATCTGCTCGACTTCGTTGAGAGGGTCATGGACAAGAAGTTCCGCAAGCCGATCGTCGTGCATTGCAGGTAACGCGAGGCTTCATAGCTTATGTGCAAGAATCCACGTGAGAGATTAGCATGTAGAATGGCTGGCGATCATCGATTTGATGGTTACAGCTCCCCAAATTGGACCCTGAATGCCCCATCGAGTAGAGCTTAGCTGAACTAAAGGCAGCACTCACGGAAATTCTCACTTCTAAAATGAGTCGCTTACCATGTAGCGGGCCACTGAACCATCGCAACATTAAGTTAAACACCGTGGATGGCCTCCTATCTGTGATGATACTGCCGTGGACACATCTGCCGATATGGACAAAAATGGCTTCGTCGCGCCAACTAACGCCGTTGGCAGGGTGTGCGCATGTGGTCCAGCGAAGGCTCATTTATGGAATTCGTACCATTTGCAGGGTTTCGTGGCGGGACTCATCACGGAACACTCGTCCGTGCTGTGGACAAACATGAAGTACCGCCATTATTTCCTTTGTTTTTTCGCGTGTTTCACGCTACTTCATCGTTGTCAATGAGTTCATCGTCCCTAAAAACCCCGATATACCGCGAGATCTCCAACCCAACAATTTCCATGAGTGCTGCCTTTAAGGACCATCCCACCTCAGAAACGTTTTCGATATTTTCACACCTAAAGAGTCTTCAGGAGCTGTTGATCCCAATTTTGTACGTGATTCCGTGGAAACTACCGAAAAAACTCGTTTTCGAGCCCCACAGCCGAATTTGAGGAGATCGTGGGCGGAGCCAGTGGGCGGGGCTAAAACGAGATACGGGGTTTTTAAGTGGTGGGAGCGCATCTTTTGATGAAATTCATACCCCTCATAAACGTTCCTCGCCACACTCCTTAGCATGGTAGAAGGTACGCCCCTTGTGTGACCAGCAAAAAGAGGTATGGTGTGGAAACCCCGTTGTCCCCTCTTGGCCCCGCCCACAAGCTTCCCGAAAATTGGGGCTTGAAAACGGTTTTTCTTCCGTGATTTTGCATGGAATTACGTGTGTTATTGTGATCAAAAGCTCCTGGAGATTTTTTCTCGTGTGGAAATCTCAACAACCATTCCGACGTGTGACGTAACTGTAAATGAATAACATTGATTGTTTCCAGCGCCGGCGTCGGTCGAACCGGAGTACTAA
>KN731903.1:0-11617 GCA_000816745.1 Ancylostoma duodenale | reverse complement strand
TCAACGCAATCAGCCTGAAAACTGGTGTCATGAGACGAAAATATGCAGGAAAAAGATCGCTTCCTCCAGTCTGAGCAAATCCAGTAACACCTAAAATTTTGAAAAAAATACCTTGAGATCAAAGGCATAATAATTCTTTGATTCTTGACAAAGCGCAATCCAGAATTCCTTTGTGTTGACAGCTACCCATTCACCAATAGCAGAAGCCTTCTTTGACTTTCTGCTGTTCTGTAGAAGGGGACAGATCAAAACCAGCAACTAGTTAATTAAGACTAGTCTAATTGGGCTGCAAACAAAATGCTCACTCGTTTCGTACTCCTGTCACCGTTTGATCCCGACGAATGATCAAACGCCAAGTTTCCAAATACAGCATTAAGCAGATGAGAAACGGCGAGTCCAAGCTGTTCCTAAGAAAACAGAAATCCGTTCAGATCCTAATCAATTAATGACGAATTTGAAACAGTACCTGTGGCAAAGAATTCATATACTGCCTAAGAACGTGCTTGGCGCAACGAGCAATAAGTTCTGTTACAGATAACGACACCATGTACGAAGATGGACCAGTTTCCAAAACCTAAAAATTTGGGAACTAAAGTTCTCGAGCCTTCACCTCAAACCTAACCCTATGAGGCTTCCGTTAGGATTTTCAACAAAACAAAACACGCACCGATCGTACAATGTCTCCAAGATAGCGAACATTAATACCACGAGCATGCATCAGATCGCAAAGACTCTCGCCATCTATTGGTGTGACTGATGCATCCACACAGCTGGACACAAACTCAGGTAGCTGACATGTCACTAAGAATTCAGCAGCCTAAAAAATGTAAATTTGAGCCCTACTGTGACAACTTTCATACAAGCATCTAACTGTAGTACATCAGTGTCGAACATTCTCCCTGCTAATTAATGACATAGCCATTTTTACTAAAGCTCATGCCCCTAGCTCGTCTTCACCGCTAAATTAAGATCAGCAGCTGCAGTAATATATAAAGTCGAGACTTCCTGGCGTTTTTTAAAATGAAACTCCAAATAAACTTCTATCTAAACCTTCAATATTGCCTCACCTCAACAACTAATTTTCTTTGCTTCTCAAGGTCCTCTCCGGGAGCATGCTTCACAGTGGTGGAAAAGCAGTCAGGATTGAAACGAACATCAAAAGTGTCCGGACGCAAGGAATGAACTGCTTCAGCTGCCTAAAAGAAAAATTTAGACACGTTTTCTAGGAAGCTAGAAAGATTTTCTCCTCACCTTTGACAACGCCTCCTTCGTTATGTCGCAGTTGGTTAGCGGATCACGTCCTTCACTCACTTCGACGAGTGCTCGCGTGATTTCATTTTCAATATCGACTGAATAGAAATATACACATTGCATGACAATCTCTGAGTGGTAAAAAGTATAAATTAAGTGACTAACGCGACTCTTGGCTTTCCTTATTGCTGTTCAGCTGCTGTCGAACATGACCTGCTGCCAATTTGATAAATTGCATGCAACGAGCCCTGTAAACAATTTTGTAGTTCTTCAAGTTCAAAGAAATAAGGAGAATGTGGCTAGATCGCACTCAGAAGAAAAGAAAACGGTCTACGACGGTAAAACACGGAAACATACTCATGGAAAATGTCAACCAGCTCCTGGCGAAGTGTAGCAAGCTTATGTGGGAATGGTCGAGGGAAACCAAGTTCTTTTGCTTTCTCAGAAACCTGAAAATTAGCCATATTTAGGACAGATAACTAATAGTTTAGCAAAGATTTAAACGAAGATGTCCAAGTTATTCGTAAAATCGTTTTTCGGACTGAAATATGTTAGCCGCATCAAAACAAAATCCCTGTCAATTCTCTAGTACCGGAACGGAAAAGCAGGGTCAGAAAGGAACAAACACTTATTAGTGGTAAATTCTGAGCGAGGAAATGAAGTAAAGCCTAATTTGCATGGTTTTAGAGGTAGATCACAATCAAGCTAAAAACGTACTTCAGCATCCTGAAGATAGTGAACATCAGGAGGCATCGTCCTCAACAGATCAAGCACATAATGTCGACCATCATTACCAATGATACCCTTAAAATAAGAACCATGACGCAAATACTGCTACTTTACTGGTATCGAGAAGCAAAGTTACCTTTGTCTCATAGCTGGTAAACAATTTAGCAGTATTTCCCTTGTCGTCAATCACAACTTCATGTGGTAAGAGTTTCAGCTCTTTCGCTGACGCTTCAAGTAATTCGTGGTACTTCTCTGATGACACCACCGTCTTACCGAAGTCTACCGAACCATATACTACGGATTGCTCCTGAAACACCTCAGTTACGCGGTTTTATGTCAAAGATCTTAAGCAACAAACCTGCTCTTTATCCAGGATTCCAGGAATAATACTTTGTGCCGTGACTCGGTAACCTCTATAATCGATTATCGCCATTCCTAGCGTGCATAGCTTACAGTTATCAAGTGCGGCGTACGCCTTCACTCCTTGGAGATCAGCAGATGTTGCTGCAAACGCAGCTGCATCACCACCAAGCTCCTGAATAAGCATTTTCATTTTACAGAAGGGAAGCCATCAACAAAAGAGAACGGCTGGTCAAATAACGTACTTTGTAGTGATCCTTCACATCGAATCCAAGACTAAAGAATATATTATTCCAAATAAACATATGTGTCCTTGGTTCATCAGCTGGATTAATAGCCATTACATTTCCGTCGACGACGGCAACAGCGCCCTAAATATCGACTTTTTTAATTTTTTTTTCATTTGGAAAATGCCGTTGAAACGTACCTTAATAGCTGCACCAATAAAATCTCCATGGATTTTGAAAACACTTCTGTCTCTGGTTAACCGTTCAGGAAGAGAAGTACGCGCCATTTCGTGAGTGGTTTGTAGTTCTTCGTTCCAGTCACGAATCTGACCGGGAAGGTGATCTAGAAAAGAATAAAACTGGCAAAATCTTTTTGAAAAACACCGAATTTCTGGAGTGGAACCTGCGGATGTATTAATCTACCACTTATCCTTAATAGCAATAATTGAACAGATAAAAATAGCTGAAGGTAACCTTCGAATCCAACGCGATGAGGCTGCGAGGCGTCATCGGCTCGAATTGAATCCTCAGCAACCTCTTGTGCTGGTGATAACCACGAGTACACTGGATACGGAGTAGGCAGCCTATCCAGCATGTGGCGTTCGTTACGTTTCTTCATAATTGTTGGATACGCCTAGAACAACCCTCACCATAACATAAAATTAAAAAAAAGTAAGAACTTCGAATTTTGAACACAACCTTTTTGAATCCAGGGCTGACAACATTGAGAAGATCGACCAAACTGTGACAGATTGCCTTATTCTGATTGCTGGGCGCTGGATTGAATACCTCATCGGTTGATGAATTAACGAAGAATCCCTGAATAACATATCATGAACGCCACTGCAAATGAATTTACAGATGATAGGATGAATAGCTACCTTCGTGCAACATGTAATGTGGAGGCGGCGCTTCTCAACTGTGTCTACGAAGAGGTACAGCACGTCTCCCTTCATTTTTCTGTGTCCTGGTGGTGGATTGAAAGGAGAGATGCCCAGATTCCGTATAGCTAGTTTTCCCTTGGGAATACTTGTTAGCATTGGGGCGAGTGAGCGTTCCTAAACAGTGGCAGCCATACTGGAAGTCGACAAACTAGCAGCTTCCCTATTGGAGTAAGCAGACAATTCCTTGGTGACTTTGTTTTTTATTACGCATGATTTTCCGCTGGTAAATTACGGTTTCCACAGTATTCCTCGACAGAAAATGGGTGTGGAATATTGTACCTGAAAGTGCGGTACGGCCTAGCTTCGCTATTGGCCAATTCATCCAACCAGCCAATGGCCGAGCTCGGTCGCACCTCCCCTTCCAAGAGAAATGTTCCATACCCACAAAAAAAACTCCTTACATGTAGTTATAAATCCTTTTAGACACTCTAGGTCCAAATTAATATTTTGTTTAGATTCTTTCTGATGAACATGAATAATTCTAGAGGGGTTAGTCAAACTAAACAACAATTAGAGTGAGAAACCTTATGTAGTTTCAAACACGTAATTAATACTGCCACATTGAGGACGAACCTTCGTTCCAGGAAGCACATAATCCGGTGGAAGACCATCAAATGGCTTCTCCTTGTCACCCCTGTCCTGAAGATTGACCGAAGGCAGAAAAGACAATGAAGTCAAGTCGACTGCAGAAGCTGCATCAGCCTGATCATTGTGTCGCAGCAAATCGCGTACATGGCGCATGTGAATACGCGCCTCCCTCATAGTGTAGGGCTCTGAAATTTAAAATAAAATGTTCGGACAAAATCCAGATAAGTGTGGGTTACCTACCTTCCACAACATGAAGAACACTTCCATCGACGAGACCAGGAACTGCACGGATCTCGGTAAAGTTGTCCAGAGTGACTCCATTCAATTGAAGGCTGAAGCACGTCTTATGACACGTTGCTTCACGCTCCAACAACACCTGATGGAGCTCCTGCACCATCTCTGCACTGTTAATCTGCAAATGTGGAACAATTTTAATTCAAAATTGCAATTTTCTCCTCTGATTCTTTCGGAGAGCTCTACGCAACGTTTACTATGTAAGCACTAACCTGCAGGTCAAACGAATCACCAACAGTCGGCTGGATGGTTAAGGTGAAGACGGTTTCCTGCGGTGGCATCTTGACGCCGTTTGCATCCAACTCTGCGACCTCGCCTTAAAACTTGATAATTACCATTTTTCCAAAGATTACTAGAAGGACCAAGGACCAGCCAGAGAATGGTATCGAGAAATGCGCAGAAGTCCTAATTCAAGGAATAAATGGCCTCAAAAAATTATGGAAAAAAAGGGATAAGTCTCTCCCCACCATATATGCCCTTCTCAAATTTCACTGCTCAGAAGAAAAACTAACCATTTGTGCGAACGCAATCCGGTGACCCACTGACAGAGGCATTTCCCGAATCGAGCAGTTGTGGCTCGATGGTGTCTTTCGTTGTTGCCACTACTGCTGAGTCCACCTCAGCCGATGTCATACCTAAAAATTACTCTAAAAACTAGTTCCATACGCATAGTCTTTCGCTGATTCAGATCCTTTCATCAATTCATCAAAGAACTCGGAAATAGTTGTCAAAACAAGAGTCACAAAATAAGTTCTAAACAACAATAAAATCGGTTAGTGGTACGATTCTCGTAGTGGGATGAATCGCTGGAGGAAACAAATTGAAGAAATATTCGGAGAATCGTGGCAATATGTAGCCAGCGACCGGAGAAGAATTAGAAGGAATCTAGAGGACCTACCTCCCACTACTAAGAAGGAAGAATATGGCCTTCAAGTAGCAAATAATTATATCTGCTCGGAATATTTTTCCAAACGTTTAAAAACTCAAAATTGACTTTCAATGGTCACCATCGCCTTTCCTCAATTTGTTCTATGCACATTCAGAGTACTCTGTCTGTATGTGGCGGAAATCTAGAAAGTAATCTCACACATTCCAAAGAACTCTAATTTAATAGGCATATTTTCCTCCAGAGTTCATCCAAGATCTGGAGGTATCTAATGAGCGCGCAGCTGATCGTTGTCTCTAGTTACAAAATAGGAAGAAAGGATCCAATGACTAAAGAGAGGAGAACGACACAGTGACTGCTGAGAAATAAAAGGAAGCATGTCCTTTGCAAATTAAGAAGCAAGAAACAAGCGATTTACAGGGAGCTGGAAACAAGACCGGGGGATATGGTGACAGATTTTATCAGAAATTTCACCTAGTAAATCAGATAAAGCTCTGTGACGAAGCATAACAACTACTAAATATGGTGAGCAATATTCCTCAAGCAAACGCATCAACAGGGAAAAACCAGAAGGGAAAATATCTGCGCAAAGCATCATCCTCAGGAAAAAGGTGAAGGAAGAGATTTTGTGTTTTCTTGTTGACAAAGAAACTGATTCGAGAAAAGATCTGCAATAATCAATGGGTAACAAATGAAGGGTCAGACAGCGGTCTACTGCAAAGGTGTCAAAGGGAAACCGTAATTCTAGAAAAGAAAACGTCTGATTAGTGTAAAATATATAGCCAACAGCATAGAAATGAGAGGTAAATCACTTTTACACGAAAAAATGATAGAAAAACAAGCTTCATTCTTAAAAAATGATAGAAAAATCTCGATGGAACGGTGATGCTTGCATCACGAGTAGCGCAAGTGACAACAATTCGCGTCAGTCCCGTGAAGACGTGAATCTCAGGCATCCACCGTACCCCGACGGGAATCGCAAAATTTAGTAAAATTTGCTTCAGAAATTCTCACGACGGGGGTTATTAGTGTGTCCTTTGTTACTATAACTATAGAATATTTAAAGGAATAGGCATATCCACTGCTCGCACCTTCTTAGGTTCTTCTAACAAAGTCTATACGAAATCTATCAAAGATTTGCCTTGAAAAGTACAGAAGCGATTTTTTCATTTCTTTCTGGTGGAAATTTCCACGTGTGCCTGGGACCCCGGTGGAAAACCTGAGGGAAAGCAGCAGATAAATTTATTAAAGCACTGGATGGTCAGAGTTTTCACAAGCACAAAACAGGAGGGAAAACATCCACAAGAAATTTCACACAATCATAACCGCATGCCTATCATTGCTGAGGCAAAATATCGAAAGTACCCCAGTAGAAAGAGGTCTTGATCGTGTGGTTAAGAAGCGAGGTGCGCAGAGATAAAAGGATTCGAAAGGACCGTAGCAGAATGTTTCCTGCTGCGGTTCTTCCGATTTCAGCTGAACTGGTTCGGAAGGATCGCAACAGAAAACCGGAAACACTTACCTAATTGTAAGGAACGCAACAGAATCTTCCATAATGTTGCAGCAGTCTGAGCACCCTACTAATCATTACTACTTCGCGCTGTTCATGATCCCTTTCAGCTGGGAAAGGAATTGGCGAGGTAAAAGAGAAAGAGTGAAAACAGGAAAGTGCAGTATCCGAACAAGCCGGCCAGACAGGCATGCGGTACGGCCAAATCTCTTCCAAAATAATTGTAGGTGATCAAAAGTATTTTTGTGATCTCCTATTGGAGTAAAATAGAGAAGATGTCGCGAAAATAACAGCTCTGACTCGCATTGTATCTGCACTTACAAATAACACATCAGCGATCACGTGCTTTTCTCAACAGCGAAATATGATTTTTTTTAAATAGAAACGCGCTCCAACGCAATCAAAAATTCACTTTACATTCATGTTACTGAAGGGGGCGGGGCGGGTGTAAGAAAGAGAGCATGTGAGCGGAGAGAGAGAAAGACCAAAATAATGGCATGGGATGAAGCGAAATCCACAAGAATCAATCTTTGCCACAATCCGATAATCATAGTGATTTTTTCCAATACACTTTTTCCAATACTGCCTTTCGGTCAATCACTTTTGCATTGCAGAATACCAGTAGTCTGGTCCGTCGTGCCGCACCACGCACGCGGCGCCACAGACCAGCTGGACGCCATTGTTGTTCGGCGGTGTTTTCGCCATTTTCTTCGTGTATTTGTGTTCATTCCAGAATGCTTGTGTGCAAAAATAAGCAAAACATTCATACCGGCAACGTCCAGCGAGCATCCAGCTGGTCTGCCGCACCGCGTGTGAGATGCGGCGCGGCAGACCAGACGGGGAGTATTCTGCGATTCAGAAATGATTTGATCGGCACACAGAATACAGTCCTTCTCAAAAATACTTGCTTCATGCTTCACCGCCCATCTTTTAAGCCGCGCCGCATCACCTATGCATTATCATACGTGGTGTGACGTGGCTAAGCTGACGAGCGGTTCAGCGTGAGGCAAAAATTTTTGAGAAAGACTGTATGTTGAGCTTCAGTAGCGATTAAGGTTGAAGGGATGCTAGAGAGGAAAAGAAAGTGTGCGGCAATTGAAGAGGGCGGTGAGGAAAACACACCGTATCACCGACTCAATTACCGCCACATTTGTAACAAAATAGAGCCCACTTCACTGGTTTAAAGATTATTCACACTAAGGTATGACACTCCAAAAAAAAAAACTCCGAGAACATAGTGATAGAGGAGGGAGAGTAGGGTGCTTTTGTTTTAAAGAAAAAAAACCAAGCTAGACCAAGAGATTGCCGGGTTTGTCTAAAGATCAGATTGCTCTACCACCAAAAGGACGAGTCAATAATGCTCGGCGCATCAACAGTGGCGCATGTTGTTTATAGTCAAGGACGCGCCGGACCTAAATGGGGGCTTTTAGCGTGTTTACCCACCTGTGAGTTAATAGGTGGTCGATCGAACTTGTTAAACGATGCAAAACTTTTGTATGAGAAAAAAAATTTTATAGCAAAAACGCTGTGGAGAATTGTTATTTGGCCAAATAGATCAAATCGCTAAAGAATTGTCCGCGAAAGTGGCTCAGTGTCTGCCCTTACCACACAACTGCTCAGATGAATTTCAATCAAAATCGTTAAAATACGTTGTATGGGTCAAAGCGTCACGGGATGGATAAATAAGCAGCAGCATCAGAAAACTCTGCTTTGACACTCACACAGTAGATAAGATAACGGGTGTACGGAACGTGACCGCAAACGGGAGTCGAACCAAGCTGACCGACGATTTGAGTAAGAATACGGGGGTTAATCGTTCACTCAAATTCATATTCAAGTGCTTCAAGTTTAATAATGCCTTCAATATGAATTCAAGAATGGACCACAATCATTTACAGAAGAGTTCGGTGGTCCCCTCACACGCGCTGCACCACATGCAAGAGATTACCCAGGGTAAACGTGTTAACGCCCCCAAATTTAACCCCTAACTTGAGGGCTTAACGCGGTTACCCTGGGCGATTTCAATTATGGGCTTGGGCGCATCATTGAGATTATCCAGGGTAAGCATGTTGACGCCGGTGTTCACGACCGGTAAATTTCGAGATGTTAACACGTTTATCTTGGGTATACAATTTCAAGGATGCATTCGACCATGCATGCCGGCCCTCACGGATCGCACATTTCATTGATCTCAGCGTTCTCATCCTCAGCCGATCCTCCTGCTGGCTGTTGTAACCTGTCCAAACAGGTGGTAAAACTCATGCGCGTGAGACTCAACCTTCCCTAACATTGAAATCTTTCCCTATCAATGTGATGTCCTACTGACTGATTTGCGCCGTTCAAACAAAGACAGATTTTTTTCTCATTTTTCTTACTTCAGCAAAAAAAAAATGAGGCATTAGCTATATACAATCCTTGTCAAAAAGGTAGACGGATTGTACGTGCTGTTTATACCGTTGTGGCTGCAGAATCGCGGCGGGACCTACTAGACCCTCTCACTTGGAGCATGCTCTCCCCGCACCCATCGCTCTGGTCCCACCGCGTTTCTGTTGTCACGCAGTCCGTCTATCTTTTTGAGGACTGCGTGTGGTGCGCAGGTGGAACCGTGATCGCCAGATAATACATCTATATTTCTTAGGTGGTTTATTTCTTAGATTTTCTACAAATATTATACCCTTCTACACCATGATCATGCTCTACAAGACTATTGGTCTGCTCTACCAGTAAGAATCCTAAAGCCCGCTATTTTTCTTTTCAAAATCGCATACATGCAGGCGCATTCTGGGTGTCACCCCTTTGTAGTTCATCCGTTAACACTTTTTACAGTTCATTTCACAGAAGTTGATACTAGAAGAGAAATTAGAGAAAAGGTAAAGCATGAAAACGTGCGGTGCGGTACCTACAACGAGATGGGACTTGATGCTTGCCGTTTAACGCAAAAATTGCAGCAATGTGCATGAAAAACTGGCACTCACGTACTATGAGTAAATACCTATGCCCATACATGCTCACTGTTAGCCCTTTATAAACTTCTTTCTTAATAGTTTTTCCAAGGAAATTTCTGTGGAACACTTGCATATTCCAGACAAACACCACAGTGGAAGAAAATGGCTGTAAGAAAAGGACTGAATCACACAGCATTACCAAAAATAAGGTTCACAATGCCTTGATTGACTAATTAAATGCACAAGGCAACTGAAAAAGGCAAGAAGTGGACGAAAACCCGGACAAGGAGCGAAAACCCAGCAAAACCTCCTACTAATAACCATACGCACCCCTATCCTACTAGTAAAGTTCACTATTTAAGGGCACTAACACAATCCATCACGTTTCTACTGAAAGCACATACACGAACATAGCCGTAGAATAGCGTGTTGTGAACAGTGAACACGCGCTACCGTATCCGGCCGGGACCCGTGGCACGGCGGTCCCGCCGCGATGTACAGTAATCGATTGCGTGCGATTGCCGCCGAACGACAAATAACGCAGCAGTCTGCTGTGTTTACGTCGTACATGTGCTGTTCGTCGATGTGACGATGTCTGGGACTTCTACGGAGGATTTAATCGCAGCTATCAAGTCAGTCTTATAGTTCCGTAGCGTGTTTTAAAGTGTGGTGCCCGTAAATTCACTATATTTCCAGGGCGGAGGACGTCGATTTCGAGCCACCCAGGAAGAGACGAGATTTCTTCAGACGCAGCACATTCGACCCGAAACCAGTGGTTTGTCATCATTTATGTGTAATTATTCGTGAATTTCATAGTAGTTTGTGCTCGCACTTTGTGTTTGGTCTCTGTTCCTTTTTTTTCTACTTTAGCAGTTCGATTTTGACGTTTAGGTTGTTCCCACTCGTTTCGTTCCGTCGTATTGCATAAGAAATCCTGATCAGCCTCCGGAAGTTTCGACTGCGAAGGTTGCCCTTCGAAGGGTAGTTGTTCCGGAAAAAAGTATGTTTTCTCGCCTTGTTCTTTGCTGCTATTGAGATTTTTCTGCTGTTTTAACGTTCTTTCCAAAAAAATGAAGGGACGCCTTTCTAAATCTTTCTTTCTTTTTCTTTTGCCTATTAGGACCACAGATTTTATCCTTAACTGGAAGCTTAGAATTTCTTATTTCGGCAAACCAGACATTGATTGCTGGAAGGCATTAATTTCCTGACCGGCGTCCCTGAAATCCACGCTGTCCGACACGTGCGGGACCTCAGGTCTTTTCCATTGCTGCTTTTCCGACTCATTCGACTTTCTATTACTCTGCAAGCATCCTCTGATCAAGTTCACGTTGCTATCCCACATTTTTCATTTGGAAGGCATCTGTCATCATTCGGGATCGGGATCGGGAGTTAGATATGCAACGTAAGCCGGTTCCCGCTACTTAATGAGCGCGAATGCGAAGTTTTTTCAATTCCACGTCATCATTCGTGATACTCTCAAAACCTCATGAATTTTCTGTACATGTAAATGTTAACTGTAGCACATTAAATGGTCGTAAAAGCTAATAGCATGCCAGTTTCACGTGTATATAGTAGCTGATTTGAGTTTTTTTTTTTCTAATGGAACGGATGGATTCGTGTAAGAGGCATGTTTTCTAGTGTGCCGAGAGAAATTGACTCCGAAATGCGTTTGGAAAACAAAACACAACCACGTCTGTATAGTGCAGATTTCGGAAATTTCACTCAGGAAGTTAGTGGTTTTTCCTGACTAACATTTCTGAAACCAACAGTGCGCCTGCGAGGAGTGGTCTAATTCTTATTTTTTTCTCTTGTCATGTAGCATTTTAAAGCGTTTTTTTTTTCAGTGGGATAAAAAAAACCTTTTTTTTGTATAGATATATTTG
>KN731899.1:0-11626 GCA_000816745.1 Ancylostoma duodenale | reverse complement strand
ATTATTATTATTATTATTATTATTATTATTATTATTATTATTATTATTTTATTTTATTTTACTTTATTTTACCTACTTTTTTATTTTGCCATAATTTACTTCCTATGAAATACAACTTGTAAGAAAAACCATTTCTGGCTTCATGGCCCTGGATTTTTGAAAAATTCAAACAAAATCCACATGTTTATTCTCAATTCTGAACAAGTGGAAATTCAAAGAGAATTGGAATTGGGTAATTGGAAAATCTTAAAAACAATGTGTAAAACAACTGAGAAGTCCACTTTCATCCAATAGTGATAGCGTGACCATTGAATCAACTCACCTAACCAATCAGCTGATCCCACAGGTGTGGATTGTCCAAAACGGGCTCATTTATGTGCAGTAATAACTGCTTGCTTTATAACAGAGGTCGTGATTTAAAAATCCACCATTATGCCCGTAATCTGAGAAGTAACAGAGATAACAGAGTGGCAATTCTTTAAAATCTCGATTGTGAGGTCAAACTCGATAGCCGATGAGGATTTCCCGTAAGGTTCCTGATAGGTTTAATTACCCAAGTTCTCATCTCAGTCATAAAATCACCGCTAAACACAGATATCCATGGCAAATCAACGCTAGCAACTGTCTCACGCAGATATTCGATTTTTGGCCATTGCCCCGATGGTTTTTACTACAAATCAACGTGAAAAGTGTGTACTGTCCTGCAGCAAGGCGTGTCAAGAGGTGTAAATTGCAACCTTGCCGATGGTGACGTAAGACCTGTCGTCTTTGCTTGAAGCACTTCGGGCGACTCCTGTCTGGCACGTCGAGGTGTTAACATGACCTAAATAGGGACTATATTTAGGCGCACATAGTCCCAGGTTGCCTCAGTCGACTACTTCAGGCCTAACTACTCTCATATGGATTACCTTGCTACTCTTGGTTTTTAAAACAGTGTTTTCGGCGCTCCCATTTCCTTTCCAAAGTCATTTCTAAAACGATTTCAATGTGAATTACATGCATCATCTGCCAAATTTTATCGTAGTAACCATCGCTCTTGTATTCACCAAATAATAAATACTTCATTAATGAGATGATGTTCCAGACATACTTGAAATGTTTCCGCCTTATCCGATGCATCCAGTGAATCCATCTGGATTACCACCTCATCCAATGCTTCCATACATGCCTGTGCCCGTGTTCCCTCCAGTGGTGAGTCATTTTCGTAGCATTAAACTCAAAAATTCTGAGTACTTTCTCGAAAATGCCGAATATTTTTGCACACCTTCTACGAAGCTATCCACGCTATGTTCATAATTTTATCTCATTTCTTTTTGAGATATGTTATATCTACCGATTTTTTGCCTAAGCTGATAACAATACATTTTTTTCATCAAATAGTATGCTCAAAATTAATTTGAATTTGAAGTTGCTTTGTCAAGTTTAAGGATTGTGCACATCCCTAACTTGAGTCCTTCCACCCGTGTTGTAGGGTCTTGTAATAATAAGAACTAATAATGTATATATAAATACTTCATCTTTAACGCATCAAAAGGGTAGTGAGAAAAGGGGCGTGACTTCGTGAGAAGCCAGGGGAAAGGAAGGGCCGCCGGTCGCCAGGCCGTCTCCCGCTCATCTGCTGGTTGGCTCCGCCCACGTCGACTTGTGGGCTCGACAACTTTTGTAAACCTATGATTTTCTAGCATTGACCTCAAAAATTCTGAATAGGTTCTCGAAAATTTTTGCTTACCTTCCACAAGCCATAAGCACAACAAAATAACTTATCTTATTATTTGTAACTTTATTTTTGACCTATGTACATATATTCATTGCCCCTATTTTTAAAGTTACGGACTTCTTACACTATGAAGTGCTTCATTAGGCCATTTCACCGTCTTTTGTCACACCAGCCATGTTTGTAGCCTCTCAGAGGCGAAGCAAATTCTTCTTCTTCTCAAGACACCACATATTAATCCGCTTTTTTTTGTAGGATTTCTCCAGTTGTCGTCACTGGTAGAAGTTCACGTTTTACGTGTCATTTTGAACAAAGTATTCACTTCATTTTAACCAGGGCTTTCCATTTTACCCTCGGCACATACACATATCGGTTCCAGCTCAACAATAACATCTATTCAGAACTGCTAGCTATGAACTTTCCTTCAAAACAACAACTAGCAATGTTTAGGCACCTATGCCAGTTCCTGTAACTCCTCCTGACTTGAATGTCACTTACGATAGGGACTGTACGACTCCCGAGGAAGGGAATACGAGCGCATGCGGTTCAGGTGAGCTAAAATGTCCACTGAGCCGTTTTAGAAAAAAAAAACAGAAAAGGCTATGAAAATTCAGTAAAAAAACAGAAGAAACATTCTGTTCGCGTCTAGCCTCTTTTATGAATAAGGGAACCGGCTATAAATACAGAACAGGTTTCTTTTTGCGGAAATAACCAAAAAAGGTCAATAGTAGAAAATGATGGAGTGCTAGTAGACAAAATAAATACGAATGATGGAGTATTAAACATATTAATTACCAGTATTTTAGATTGTTCTTCGGGATATTCGAGCTTGGACGGCACTCGCATCACTCCTCCCTGTAGGTTCATCAGTTACTACAAAAAAATGAAACCTTCACAACGCAACTTTTGATCGATCGATAATTGTGGAAGTATAGGGAGTTTTGTTTTCTAAATTCACTCATACGTGCTTTCCAGATCCACCTCGCAACTTTCGTCCAGGACCGTTACCTTACTATCCTGCACCAATGCCGTTCTGGCCGCCGCCAGCGACAACTCCATCTCCAGTGGCAGGTAGTAGGAAGCCTTCGGAATCTCAAACATCAACCCATTAAAATTTTAAAATTCGTTTTAGGATTCTCACAACCTCCACGAATCCCCACTCCCGAAAGAATACCATCACCAGCGCCTGTCTATAACCCGTGCATCGCTCAAGGTAACTTAGGCTTTATTCAGAAAAAAAAACTCAGAATCATCTACTGAAAATTTGAAAGTAGTGATGAAAAATTTTTTGCAGGGTACTCACCTTCGCGCATGGCACCGCCGTTTCCTCACCCCGGGTGGATGGTCCCATATGGGGTTCCGCAGCGCTATGTGGTCCCGCCACGAGTGCCAACTCCAGAGTCTTCGTGTCTAGGTTCGTTAACATTGGAATAAAATTACGTTGATCGAATTATTTTAGAATTCTCTATAACGGAATAAATAAATTATGAGATCAAAAAATTAACGTAGTAAATTAAGTGAAATAAACTGTAAGGTGAAATGATATAACTTTTAGCTAATTGTAGGTGTTTCAGATGCCAGCATCAGTATCTCACCTGTTCCAAGCGATGAGAAACCGACTCCTGAGCAGCACACAACTCCGAGTAGAGTTGGAGCTGGTCGTGTGCAGAAGAAGCTGTCAGCTGCCACCCTAAAAGGTAAATATTTTTTGATATAGTCCATGAGTTCGTAGGTTTGGACACTTGAAATAGTCCATGAGTTCGTAGGATTGGATTCTAAGCGATTTTTTTTCAGCTCAGCGCGCTTTCGCTATGCTGCAGCTAATCGTCGACCTCCTCATGGATGGTACTAATCGAGACATTATTGAATGGATATCCACGGACTGTCTGGAGTTCACTATTCGAGATAGGAAGAAGTTTATGGTGCATTGGAATAAAATCTCCGGGAAACAGGTGGGACTTCGGCAACCTTTTTTGTGAAAACTCCTGTGATAGCGCTGGACAAATCAATGGACTGGGAATTTTTTGGGTAAAAACTACCCATTTTTAGGACTCGTTCATGGCTATCTCCTGTATGATGCGCGCTGTTGGAAATGATAAAGTCGTGACAAGAGCTGGACAGAAGGTTAGGCTGATCACCAGGACTGCGGCATACACCTATCGATTCTTCCCTGATCATGACCTACCCAGGTAAAAACGCAATTTTTCTCCCAATACATTTTTATTGAATTTTTTAACAACCAGAAAACAATAACGTGTAAATACTTCAATCTAGACTTTTGTCCTATTTTTTGGAAAATATCAATCGATATGGATTTGAGAGTATTTTTCTCAATTCACTGAAAGAAGGCAGATCAGGGTCCAGCTGGTCTGCCGCGCCGCACCAGCCACGCGGTGCGGAGGATCAGCTCGACGCTATTGTTGCCAGACGGTATTTTCCACAGTTTCTTTTTGTCTCTGTCTTCACTCCATTGCTTGGGTGACAAAAAAAAAACAAAAATCAATACTGGCAAATACAGAACCCAACTGGTCTGCCGCATCGCGTAGGTGGTGCGGCGCAGCAGACAAGATAGGAGGTATTCCATGATGCAAAAGTGGCTAACCGGCACTGTAACTTCGCCTACTCATGAAAATAATCAGAATCAACATGGTAGCATCAAAATTGAACGAAACACACTTTCAGTGGTTTTTGAACGTACCAACGATATGTATTGATCGCTAACTCCAAATTAAGTTTTACCCGTGCTTTTAATCGAAAAAAAAAACGAATATTTAAAGAAAAAAGATGTTTCAACTCTTTGAAAATACATGCTCATTCCCTTGTTTTCAGCCTGCCCATGCTTCGCGATGACGATCTTCAGCGGCTGCTCACAAAGATGTTGTTGTCGTTCCATCTCCATTTGCGCAAGAACAAAAAAGTCGCTGAGTCACCCGTGTTCCAACCGCTAATCGGTAAGTACTGAGCGTTCCCGCCAATAATTCAAGAATTACTACGAATCTGTAGATATAGAATAGCTAGTTTTGAAGTTTTCGAGGAATTTATTGGACTTGGTAGGATCAAAAATGACAAAAAGGCAAGGCGCCAAAATGGGAAAGCATCTCCAAACCTTGCTAATTCTACCTTATTTCTACTAGTTACCTGTAAAACTACAAAACCTACTACACTATACACTATACTATACTACACTACAAAACCTAACTACAAATCTTATTTTACTGCACCTTATTTCAGGTTACCCCGTATTCCCGTGTTTCACACCACCAATACTACCCAGAGCTGTCAGCACTCCGGAGCAATCTGACCCCGAAAAAACCTGAATCTTTATTATTGTCGCTCAGTTCAGTGTTCAGAGGCTATATTTGGTGATATTCTAGTGATACTCTATATAGTCATATATAGCTACGTCACCATAAGGTGTCATATTTATTTTAAATTATTTATGAAGTTGACCATGTTTGTGTGTTTAATGTACATTGTGTCTGTGCTTGATTACCATGAATAATCATGGTGAACAATGTTAATAGTAATTGTTTGTCATGCACTTTGTTGTAAATAAATAAATAAATAAACAAGATCAAGAACGTTATCTGGTACATTACAAAAGCAAATATGCCGTAAAGACTTACGCAGTAACGTCGAAGGAGAGCAATGAGGCAAAACATCAACCTTTTTGATCGGACTTGTGGTTTTCAACCAGTTTTTCTGGCTATTCTGTTCTGACATACTCACTTCAACCAAAGCAAGATGCAAAACCCTAGCGGCAAAAGGGCAATTAATACTTGTGTCTTTCCCTCGACAGAGAGGAAGACGTACGCAGCTAGTATAAATTGTCCTGAAGTCCCACTTCTTATTCAGGCCTCGTGTTTTTGTAGATACCGAAACTTCTCGACACATCGAGCAAGTATACAGTTTCATTTGCTTTTTACTGGACAAACTAAACCCTTCCCTGAGGCGAACTTTTAGGTAGCTTGTGGGCGGAGCTAACACGGGAGTACGAGTTCTACGCTCCACGCAGTTGCGCTGGTCACACATGGAGCGTGCCTCTTATCCTCTTATGGAGTGGATGATGAGAAACTCTCACACGAAAAGTCCGGATTTCCTGAGGTGCCTTCCTGGATGGACGTTATTCAGGGACGCTCCTTCCGTCTTGGGTCCGCCCACAAGCTCCAAGGGGTTCAATGATGGTTTTGCGCGGCATCACGCATTCTGGAAATCTCACGACTGACTCTGAGGTGGGGTGGTGTTCCTACCCACTGCTTGTGCAGTCTACACTCGTGTTGAATCAGTACGACTTTTAAGATCGATAATATATTGAACCATTACAATTTTCGCAATCGGTGATAAGTAGTGCGTTCCACTGGGGACGATAGTTGGAGAGGCGCCAAAGACAGAAAACAACGCCGGAAAGTGTGCGTTTGTGTGATTATTACAGGTCAAACCCCACACCTAGCATAAACAACGAGGAGCGCTGCGCGTGTCCACATAAACCTCAACATATGCATAGATTTATTATTAAACCTCAAGTATCAAACAGTACACATAGTCAATATCTAAATAGCAATGAATAACGCAAAAATGCCGAAAGTGATATGAAATCTAAGTCTGGCCAACGGTTATTGGACGTCGCATACATTGGAAAAGCACGCTATACAAATGAGCCTCCGCAGAGAAGCAATACTGCGTGAGCTAGACGTCTTCATAGAAGGCATTTCTTCAACATACTATGAACACACAACGAATCAATACACTGTAAACAAACAAAACAATCGATATTGCGAATATTGTGGTGTTAGAACACAATGATTAACATAAAACATAACACGCTCATAATGCCGTTCTCGGCGGTAACGACGGCCAGATCCATTATTTCAGAAAAATTGTGCAAATTGGCGGCAAAACGAACAGAAATTGACGAAATTAGCAAAAGTGAGTGAACACATACCTACTAGGAGATTTGGCGTCGCGGCACAGTGACAGTAACCGGGCACAAGTGATATTTTGAACTATCGGGGAAAAGTGATGAGGCAGTAGCGTGCGTTTCTGGCGGTGTTCCAGGACAATTTTCACATTTGTGGATCACCACCAAAATAGAGACCGGCTCATTCAATGGGACATTGACGATGTTGGTGCTATCCTACCAAACGACCAGATCCAATAAATGATCGAGCGAATGCCCTGGAATTCCGCCGAGGAACACAATAACTCTAACGAGAAACACGTTTTTTCTTGAACATTACCTTATTTGGACGAGTTCACTAAACAAACATTATAGACCGTAATTTAGTACTCTACTTCTGCTAACCTGAGATATTTCAGCAGGACACACGTTCACACAAAAGCAAGACGACGTCGTTGTGCCTGCTTGCAGAACCTGCGCAAAAGCAGAACCAACGACCTCGAACTTCGCATTAACGCGTCTGTGTGCGTCAAACGACAAAAGGCACTGTGATGCAAATGTGATCAATCAATACGATGTTGGTGGCATAGCAAGACTCGGAAGCGAAAAGCAAATGGTTAGCAACGGCGCATTAATTGTGGTTCATTCGCAGCGGCTGACTCATCGACATGCGATTGCTGGTGTGCGTCCGTTCGTGTTTCGTCAGATGGTCGGAACGCATGAACTTCTTGCCGCAGTGACCGCATGCAAATCGTTTTTCACCAGTGTGCGTACGACGATGCCGCTGCAGCTCGTCACTTCTGCAAATCTCGGCTTTACTATGAAAACGAAGACGAAGCAACTTGGGATGAATATGAAAATCTGTCCAATGATATGTCGATGTGCTATGTATAACGTACAACAGGAAGCCCAGGAAATCCTCTCTTTCGTTTTTGTGATTATACTGCTATTGGAGCATATCTCTTTCTCTTTCGTTTTGTCAAACGGAATCAAACCAATTTGCTGTCGTTATGCTGAACCTAAGCTGTTTTGGAAGTTTTCCTTCATACTTCCCTCAAGACCGCTAGAAATGACTTCAAACCAAAGCATTACTAAGTAAGCGTTGTAATTAATGAAATACAAAACGATACGAAGTAATCACTGGGCATTTTGTATATAGGAACACAGCAGTGTCGCAGTACTTGAAAGCTAGTAGTTCGAAAAAGACTTAGATTGATCCTCCATTGAAAAAGAAATAACTCGTTAAAAATGAAGGGTCGTCCTACAGAAAACCTATTTAAAGAAAATTCATGAAGAACTTCTCCTGAAATATTCTAAAAGTTCGCAACAGCACGTGTTTCCACCTCATTTCTGTTAACCTGATACGTCCTCACAACTTTCACTTGAGTACACAAACGAAAAACCTGTCAAGCTGGTAGAACAGAGCAAACATATCAAATGTTATGAAACTTCCTGTACCTTTAAAATCTGAGCAAATCAAATCGAAGAATTCCTTGGATATCAAATAACAGATATACCAACACAATTTAGATTAATGATCAAGAAAGAATTCTCCCTTCTTACCCAGCCACTGCTTCATCACAAGTGGATCTGCGCGAATTCTCCATTTTTTGCATGGGGAGAAAATTCTGCGCACTTCAATTGAAAAATTTATTTCCTTTCTATACAGTGCGCTCATAGACAGCAGTTGGCGTGGATTCAAAAGAATTAAGTTGGTGTTTTGGTCGTGAACTATCGCCAAGCTATACTCGTTCGCAATGGTAAACAGAACTAATAAGGCATATAAATGGAAAATAAAATAAAAACCGTCATACTTCGAAAACAGAAGCCCACACATACCTTGTGAAACGCTTGGTGCAGTGTTGCCAGTCACAGGCAAATGGCTTGTTGCCGGCATGTCCACGAAGATGTGCCCTGCAGATAAAAGATGCATAGCTTCCCCAAGTGTATAACTGGCTCAAAACTGGCTACACATCATCAAACAAGCAGATAAGCAGTGTCACTCACCTCAAATGTGACGTTTTTCCATACGTCTTTTGGCAAATATGGCAAATGTGCAATCGCTGTTTTCCATCTCCCCTGAAATAGAAAACTAATCAACTAAAGAACGATAAACGAGCATTTAAGTCCGAATATAGGATGGTCTACGAACACTAAACCTTTTTTCTCACTTCAACACTGTACAACCAAACAACTCACGATCTGGGGGCATTTGCGTTCTGACAGTTCGGGCAAGTACATGCACATCGTTTTGGCACTTGACTCTGAAACGAGAACGAGCTGTCAAAGAATATAGAATTTTTACAATAAACTTCGTACATAAATTGATCTATTCGGTTGTAGGAGCCTCATTCCCAGAAATTGTAACAAAATTCTAAGCCTTGTAGTCACAAAACAAACACACACTGCCAGTGGGATAGTAACTTTCAGGCCTCTTTTAATTAATTTGAAGTAAGCGTAAGAATTCTAAAAGCAATTACATCATCTATTCCCATCTCGTACTCGCCAGCCATCATGTTCGGCGAATCCCCTCCGGCGGTCAATCTAGACGACTGATTGTGCGAATGACTTGTTGCCTGACTGGATGGCGTCGTGGCAGCCGAATCGTTCGTGATAATCCATTTCTGTGGATCATTAGGATCTTGTTGGAAGTGAAGATTTCCTAGAAGTTGGCGGAGCATTACCATGACATCTTAACCCAACATATGCAAATAAGTCCCTCTTACCTAATGTGATTCGCTGCTGAGATTGCGGCTGCGAAATCGGTGTTCCTCCTGCACGACCGGAGTCCAACGTTTCCATCTGAACGGAATCAGCTTCTTTCATTTCAAACTACTACATTATCAACTTGACTGCTAACCTGTGCAACATTGATGTGGGTATTGCTGCTCGTGGGCTGCATTGGACTGAGCACAGTCATCTGTTTCTTTTGCGTATCGGCCGGAATTTGTACCGGGATGAATGTGAGCTAAACGATGTGTCGTTATAGAATGGGAAACCACTACTTAGTGCTTTAACTTAGTTCTCACAATCCACATTAAACTTTCACTACATCAATAGTGAGTCATTAGCGATAATTAAACCAGAAAGTAGATAAGCCCCCGTTCAAAAGGTTACATTTCATTAACTACTTTGTGTCTGCATATTATAAAGCTTCCGCTAAACATCCATTACGCTTTAAAGTCCGGCAAAGTATAACACTTGGCAAAACTCCCGATCGCTAGTTTTGACATCGTCGGAAGTCATTCTTTGAGAGCAAATTGTCGTTTACACCAAAAACCAACACGAACTAATACTAAGCATATGCTTAATACCTTTCAAACGGCTACCTTTAGAATCATTGGCAAAAGTATATGAAAGCCACGTCTCATTTGCCCAGCGCGCACATCACTCAAGGAACTCATGACAAGAGGAAAAGAACTAATTAACTGTAGTTGATTCTCTGCTCTTGCAGCAGCATTCCCATAGGGCAAAGGAAAAGCTGCTCGAAGTGCAACATTGTGAGAAAATCAATCGAATTTTCGCATCCGTTCCTCAAATCTCGCATTTCCTTCCACCACGGAATTTAAGCACTGCACCAAATAAAGATCTTTCCATAGCTATGATTCCTCGAAACTATCAACTCCAACACACATTCGCACCGAACCAGTAAATCCGGAAATTTCATGAGATATTCAAACTGAGAATTTGTAAAGCAATCTCACAACTAGGTCGCTGCGCCGTACTTGTTTGTTTGCATTGTTTGATTGTCGCTGTGCATGGTCGCTTCTTTCACTTTGTGACCTCAGCTAGTTCCAACGTAAACGATTCAATCCGAACAGTTCCACAAAAGGTTTATCTTCGTGCATCAGATTGTTTAATTGCTATGCCCGCAACTATATGAATCTGAGCACCACTATTAGATGTGGCCAAAGGTAAATACTCCATCTATATTCTAATTTAAAAGCAGAAACTAGCTTTAAAAATATTTTCTTGGGAGAGTAAAGGCACTGTGGCGGTTTGAAACTTGTATTTACCTCTAGTGTCCTGTTAGGTATATTGTCAGACGAGACAAAATACGTCTTCGTCGGACATGACCGAAAGATATGTTAGGGAAGTGCCACAGTAAACGCATGAGATGAACGTTAAAAGCCGTAGGAGCGTCAAGCGTCAGCTGCATGTTCAGAGTGAATTTCTTATATTAGATTTTGATTCTAGTCCATGAGCCCGTCCAAAAGAACGCACCTCAAATCGAAAATCTGAGTCAAATTCGTTCCAAATCAAATTGTTCAACACTTCGTACGCTCCCTACTGATACGATATCCGAATAATTAATGGAAAGCGCCAGCTGAGCGCTTTAGAAGTACTTCGTGGCCGATGCATTGTGACTGTTCTTACTGTGTAAACATCCCAGCAGTTGTGGAAAGCATTATAACCCTTCACTGAAGTGATTCCACCACCACAGTTTAAACCCTATCATATGATGTTGATCCCTTTAGTGCGTTCTCAGTAACTCCCCAGACGCCTATTTCTATCCATCTCCTCGCAAACGGTTTTTAGAGTCCACCCACTCGACTAGTATAAACACTGTCGCATACACTTCTCGGATAATGATTACATTAGTCATGCCGAGCGGAGGCAGCGCGGCGAAATAATGCCAAGCACCGTCGACGCGGCCGTCCAGCACACAAATATTTGAGCGCGTTGCGCACGAGCAACAGAATGGAACGGCGCCGCGCCCCAGAGAGTTGAATTGTCAGCATTGCGAACTTACGCGCTTTGTGTGCCACTTAAGACTTGGCAAACAAGTATAGCTGAGGTTCATAGTACGTTTACAGTAATAGCCTCACTTACTTACGATAGAATGAAGCTGCGAAGAGAGGAAATGTGATGTTTTGAATGCATATGATACCACCAGCTATTTAGATCATTTGTAAAGCCCTATACACAACATATTGTACCTATTTATTTCGGCTACTACACGCACATTCTACGCGTTCCGTCCACGATAAATACTGTTACGGCCGCCCACGACA